>OZ024835.1:57635318-57921043 GCA_964016985.1 Anodontia alba
AATCTTTGTGTAGGACGTGAGGTCTACCAAATGTGTTCAAATGATGATTCTTGGTTGATTATTGACCTTTTACCTCAAGGTCAAGTTCGTTTCCTTATACATTTGCGTGGGGAAAATGTTGTAAAACCAGTTTCTCAAAATGCATTTAAGACTAACGGTTAAAACTTACAAAGTATAATCACAGTAGCTAAATATTTCAAAGCCCCTTCCCCCACCAACCCCTCGCACCCCCGGGGGATTTTCTGCCATTGTCTTTGGGTTATATAGATCTACTTGTCACATGGCATAGGTAGAAAAACTTTAGTATGACTGATTCATTTCTAAGCAATAGGCAACAAAGGGTTGTAGTCAACGGAGCAAAATCTCAATGGGCACCTGTTTTATCTGGTGTGCCGCAGGGCACTATTCTCGGTCCACTGTTGTTTTCCATGATAAATGACATCATGGTTGGAATAGAATCTGAGATTCGTTTGTTCGCTGATGACTGTGTCTGCTATCGTCAGATTGATAGCACTGAAGACACATCGAAACTCCAAAAGGATATTGATCAACTGGGCAAATGGGCCAGGAAATGGGGTATGAGATTTCAGCCCGTGAAATGTAAAATTATGCAGCTTACTAGGAAGCGGATCAAAAAGATGCAGTTTACTCCTTAGAAGGAACAGTCCTCGAAAATGTGAATATTAAATACCTTGGTGTGACATTTTCTAAGGATTTGAAATGGAATATTCATGTAAGCAATGTTTGCACAAAAGCAAACAGAACTCTTGGTTTCTTAAGACGTAATCTATCATCATGCCCCCAAGATGTTAAGGAGGCGGCATACAAGGGGTTGGTGCGACCAGTCCTGGAATATGCTAGCCCTGTTTGGGATTCACATGGAATAGTTGTCCAGGAAGAATTAGAAAGGGTTCAGAATCGTGCAGCTAGGTTTGTGACTGGAAACTACAACTTTGAAACTGGAAGTATGACTAGCGTTATTGAACAGTTAGGGTGAGAGTCTCTTCACAAGCCGGAGACGCAAAGGTAGTAAACTCATATTGCTATTCAAAGGTCTGAAAGGTAGAGCGAGTATACCTTGTGACGACCTTCAACCCCCAAATAGGCGCAGCAGGACTCAGCATCCAATGGCATTTCAAGTGCCATATGCTAGATCTGACATTTATAAGTACAGTTTCCTTCGCGCCACCATTAGGGATTGGAATGCACTCCCTGCAGCTATAATCTCCTCTGCTGAAAGTTCTGAGGACCCTGTCGCTAGATTCACATCATTTGTAAGATCTAAAGACTAGTCTTTGCAATCGTTGGCCCTGGTGAATGAATGTCTATTGATGTGTCACCAGTAAAATATTCTGATTCTGATAAAATCATATAAATTTTAAATGAAACCGCTTATATAGCCAGTTTTCGTCAAATTTCATGTGGAGCCTTCTGTTGAAGAGTGTACTTTTCTTGGAAAATAAAAAAAAAATATAAGGCCTGGTGAATTTGCGCAAAGGATGTTCCAGTACCTGCCTGTGTATTGTATGTTACTTTTTTTTTTTTTTTTTTTTTTTTTTTTGTACGACGGGAAAGATCGAGTGTTTTTCCGAATGGGTCTGGTCAGGTATTGGTTATTATTCCGCAACACCCCTGCTGACGAGTATGTTCATAGTTATACAGGAACTTGCATTGTGACATCATTTCTTTGGAAAGTGCACAAATCAAACGTCTGTAGGGAGTTTGCGAAGACGCAATTGGTAAATCATGTAAGTATTTTAAAAGATATTATAAGGATCTGAAATGATAAATTTTAGGTGTGACAGAGTGCTTTTTAAAGATTTATGTTATGTTTTATTCTGTGTTTGCAGGTTGATACTTAATGACGGCTTCAAAATAATTTCTATCTCTATTATCACGGGTTTTCGCGACATGCCAAAATATAGTGGTTAGAGATACGGCCCGTACCTTTAGCCATTCCCACTGCATTTGGCTAGAGATAGGATTGAGAATTATTTTCATCGTAATACTTTAATTTGCAAGTTGTCACGGAATAACTTTAAAATATTAATTTTCAAATTTACTTCATGTTCGAGGCCACTGACGTTGTTGTTGTTAGACTGGTTTATACTGAAACTGGCTAATCAGTACTGAAAAGATAATCAATTATCAGTCCTGCCATTATGATCAATAATTGATTAGTAATCACTGAAGATTGGTCTGAGCATGACTTACCAATGTAATACTACAGTATATTATTTGGTCAGACAGGTCTGAGCAAACAGTGTAGACCCAAATGAGATGCCACAAAAAGTGGTGTCTCATCAGGGTCTACATTGTTTTCCACTCGTCCAGCTATTTTTAGACACAACATTGGGTAATAAATTGTCCTTGTTGAAATTTTAGATAAAGTATGGAAAGGAGTTGAGGTCTCTGAATACTAAGGGTAAATCGGGTAAATTAACAGACACAGAAATTAAATGATCAATTATTAGCACACCTGTAACGATTATGATTTTTGTGGAATTTATCCATCAATTAATCAATAATCCAGCCTTAACCTGTAACTATGGCTTGGAAATATTGCCAGCCTTGGTGGCAGATTTGGATGCGCCATCTGACTGGAGACCAGGAGGTCGGCAACATTCTTTCGTGGAGATTGATCGTGAAATATTTTCTACGGTCATTCTTTCCCTTCTGCTGATTCAAGAAGGGCAGTTGTCAGTTTCTGGCAAAAGAATGTGCACAATACTGGTTAACCGCTTAGAGGACTAAGCCTGCCCAGTAAACGTGTGGTTATGAACTGACTGTGCTCGACATGACCCCATCGGGTTGACTTGGCCGTAAAACCTCAACACAAATAAACAAACAAAAAATATTATTATTATTATAAATATTTATTTTAAATGCTCTTTATATTTTATTTCCACCAAAACATATATTGTGGGTTCTCATTAAAAGAACATTTTTGAGGCACTTCTAATGAGTACCCACAACATATGATGTAATGGAGATACAAAATGAATATTTCTAGGATATCCCTTTTATCTGGAACTAGGATTTATATCTAAAGACTAAGATTCTTCTTTCACTTTTGGTTAGAAGTGTGGGTGTATCTTACACCACCGGGGCATCCAACTGATATTGGCTTACAGTTGGGCAAGGCCTACTATCCTTGTAGCAGGTATGGGTAGAGGGGGAATGTTTTCATTTCTTCTGTTTCTTCACTTTCATTCCTGTTCCTTTTTCTTCCCTGTCCCTCTCTTTCATCTCCTCTACTATCTCCTCTATCTCTTTTCTCCCTTTCTTTGGGAGACGACACAGAATGACCCACAAGGGTTGACATATCGTTAAACCCCAACAAATCAAAGCTACTGACTTTGAATCATGAGGTCCTGGATTCGAATCCCTGAGGAGGGTCATAGCTACAGATAGTAGGGGGTATCAACATAATATTTTTCTTATTTCTTGACAAAAACATATGTTGTGGGTACTCATTAGAAGCGCCTCACCCGAGGCGCTTCTAATGAGTACACAGAACATATGTTTTTGTTGAGAAATAAGAACGTTATCAGCATTTTTGGAATGAAAAAAGCACCTTATCTGTTGCTATGAAATTCAGCTCATGATTGTATGGCACTTAGTTGCACAGAGCCATTCATTGTCTTCCTCCCATTGGCTTAATGTGACTTAAATAATGTTGAAAGAGGTTGTAAAACACCAGTTCATCATCATCATTGACTGGCCCGGGAATTGCGCTGGTCTCTTAATATAGCTTTGCATTTTTAGCTCATCTGAGCTATGCTCATGATGAGCTATAGTGATCACTTTTTGTCCGTCTGTCCGGTTGTCCATCCGTTAACTTTCAAATGACAACACCTCCAAAGCCATTGAAGCGATTTGTCCCTAACTTGGTAAGAATGTTGCTTGGCTAGAGACCTTTAAAAATAGCTAAAATTGTGGTTATCTGCATCTTGGTTTGGTTGCCATGGCAACAGAAAGCTCCCATAGACTTATAATGGGAAAATGGTTAAATTGCATTTTCTCCATTACCAGTGAAGTAATGTGAACCTATATTTGGCAGTTATGATCACTGGATGATTGTCTACCAGTGTATGTGTTTTATGACCAATGGCCATTTTGTTTGGTTGCATAGCAACATTAAATTTTAAAAAAGGAATTTTTTTATGACATATCCAAAACCACTGAAGCAGTAGGACTCTCATTTGGGTACAAATGTTAAATGGGTAAGGGCAGTTGAAAATAGCTAAAAGTCTGTCAGCCTACCTCTTGGTTTGGTTGCCATGGCAACAGAAAATTCCCATACACTTATAATGAGAAAATGGTTTAACTGCATTTTCTCCATCACCAGTGAAGTGATGTGAACTATATTTGGGAGTTATGATCATTGGATGATTGTCTACCCAGTAAATGTGTTTTATAAGCAGTGACAATTTTGTTTGGTTGTCATGGCAACATTAAATTTAAAAAAAAAAATGGATTTTTAAGACAGCTCCTCCGAAACCACAGTTGGCAATGTTGCAAATTTTATTACTGCTTATGAAGAGTCAGTAAAAATCTTTTTGACGTTTATTATATTTCCCTACCCCTTTGCTGTTTACATGTATAAAATCATGATATCATGAAACAACTCTTCAGAAACCACTTAGCCAATTTCCACCAAATTTCACATTGCTCCTACTGTTGAAATATGAATGAGAGTTTGTTCAAATGATCACGCTCCATTGACTGTCATGCCATATATATTCTTCTTCAAACCTAAGAACGGCTTAAATGATGATCCATTCATTAGTTGCAATAACATCTGCATATTGCAGTGGCTTTGTCACTCAGGTGAGCGTGCCGTGGCCTATGGGCCTCTTGTTATATATGGTAGACTATTCGATTAGCTCACCAAGGACTTTTTAAATTTGCCGGGATCGTCTGTTTGTGACAGTCCAGGCAAATATAAAAAGTCTTATAACAAACAGTGTTATAAACAGATTAATGTCTATTTTATTTTCATTTCAGTCAAGAAATTTCATAAAGCTTAATAAAAACAAACATTAAAGAATCACATTGTTGTTCATTTTTTACCTATTACATTGAAAATTTATACAGTATAACCTCAATGGCTTGAACGAGGATGGCTTGTATACCATGGATGATTCAAACTCTTTTTTTCAGTCCCTACAAAATTCTTCCAATAGCTCAAGAAAACAAATATTTAGGGATTTTTTCTTATTTTATCATGGAATTGTATGGTGTGCGTACTCATTAGAATTGCCTCATTGAGATGATTCTAATGAGTACACTCAACATATAATCATTGTGTAGAAAATCAAAAAGATTTCCCTAAATTATCACTATTTGCTTCCTGAACTGGTGCCATGATTAACCCTCAGTGGCTCGAACTACCCATGTCTCGAACGAATTTCCATGGTCCCAAAGATGTTCGAGCCATTGAGGTTCGACTGTATTACTTTAGTATAGCCTTGTCCTATATCTCTATGTAAACATGAACGCAATTTGTACTTAGACATTTACATCTAAATATTTTGTCTTGTTTTTATTTTAGATAAATAAGAATGGATTCTCCTAGTAAAGAAAAAGATGCTCCAGCAGCAAAACAACAGACTATGATATACATCTGTGGAGGTGAGATAATACATAGCAACAGATAAGGCGCTTTTTTCATCTGAAAAATGCTGATATCTTCTTATTTCTCCATGAAATCATATGTTGTGGGTACTCATTAGAAGCGCCTCGGAGAGGCGCTTCTAATGAGTACCCACAACATATGTTTCTCCATGAAATCATATGTTGTGGGTACTCATTAGAAGCACCTCGGAGAGGCGCTTCTAATGAGTACCCACAACATACGTTTTCATGGAGAGGCGCTTCTAATGAGTACCCACAACATATGATTTCATGGAGAAATAAGAAAAATAATATGTGGATACCCCCTCTTGTCTGTAGCTATGAAATAAGGTGCTTTGTTCCACCACAAAAACACATTGTGGTACTCATTAGAAGCGTTTCATCGAGATGTTTCTAAATAAGTACCCACAACAACCATTGTATATGTTTTCATGGAGAATTAAGAAAAAATATTTACCTGATACCCCCACTTATTTAGAGCTTTGCAAGTGCAGCTCTGACAGATAAAGGGAGAAATCAAAGATAATTTTCTCTTTTTACAACATATCTTGTGGGTATGGGCCGGAATTGCCTTGACAGAGCTATGCTACTAAAGTTCTTAACAAACACGGAACTACTCCCCCCCCCCCCCCCCCCCCCCCCCCCCCCCTTTGGGTAATATAAAGTTGTAAATCTTATGAAGCCCTAAGCATTTAGCTCCAGATTTAATAAGAAGTTTCTGCACAATATTTTTCATATTTCTCCTCTAAAACATATATTACGGGCACTCATATGAAGTGCCTCAGCGATCCACAGCATATGTTTTCATGGTGAATTAAGAAAAAATATATACCTGATACCCCATTTTATTTACAGTAGAGCTATATGAATGCAGTTATGACTGATAAAGGGAGTACTCAAAGATAATTTTTCACACTTCTGCAACTGATATTGCCTTGATGATAGAATCGCTTTATAAGAAAAAAAACATAAACTAAATGAAAAAGTAGAACGAAAGTGCAAAGGGTTTGAGTAATAGGAATTCTTAACCCTAGTCCTGCTGAACCCGGATATACCCTGCCTTTGCACACAGTGTAGATCCAGATCAGTTGGCTTCTTCACTGTTTGCCATTAAGTATATGAATTTATAGCAACAATCCAGATCAAGTAATCTGCTGTATCTGATCAGGATGTACATATACATTGTTTGTATTAAATACAGACATTTCTATAAAACATAGTAATTATAAAAAAACAACCAGACACCCTGCTATTGGAAATAGACTGGTCAATGGGTGAAAGAAGAGTTCACTTGACATTAATAGATTATAGGCAAACCTTGCCAGCCACCTGACTAGGTTCTGTTTTTTTTTTTTTTTTTTACGTTGCTGGTATGAAAGTACAAGAAGAGCTGTTGTGCAAAGTCTAGCATTGGTGTTGATGTCTGCACCAGCACTGATACCTAATAATATCTGTAGGTGTTATAGTTTTTAAAGGTTTACCAGCATACTTGGCAACCAACCTTGAGATCAAAAGGAAAAAAAAAAAAGAAAACACACACACACACACACACTAATTTTTTTTTTCATACTCAAAATGTCAAACCCTATTTTCTAGGGAACATGTTCTAAAATGTCTGCTGAAATTTTTACCCCAAAATACTAAGCTTTAAAAATGTTGTCTGCTAGATTTGTTAAAGGAGGGTTAGAGTAAAAATTTTGTAAGAATTGTCTGCTGGCAGAAGGTTCACATGAAATATCATGTTTTATTTTCTGTGTAAACTAACTAAAATACATACATGTATATTTCAAAGTGTAACCTGCTGTAGTCTTGATAAAGGGTTTTAACCTTAAAGCGCCTATCACAACAATTGTCGTCTGCTTTGTCTTCTGCTTGTGATTTTAAAAGTCATTTCTGCAAACAGTGTGGACCCAGATCAGACTGCTCCTTTAGGGGCCGTCTGATCTGGGTCCACACTGTTTGCCGGTATGCAAAAAATAGCTTTGAGAAGTTTGCACGAATATTCAGCAGACGACATAAACAAACAACATTTTCAGATGCAGTTTTTTCTTGGCGCTTTAAGGGTTAAAAGTTAAAATGACATGACTGTTAGTTTATATTTGTTTACAGAATGTCATATGGAAAATGAGATCAAGGCACGAGATCCCATCAGATGTCGGGAATGCGGCTACAGAATCATGTACAAGAAAAGAACGAAAAGAAGTATCCTTACTCTATCAAAAGAAAATTTAACCCTTATAGTGCTATGCAGATTAACCCTTAAAGTGCTATGCAGATTAATAGCAGGCAACACTTTGAATTTTTTTAGGCTGATGATTCATATGAAATGTCACACCCAATTTTCTCTGAAAAATAAAAATAAAAAAGATATTTAAAAGTGTTATCTGCTGGATATTTGTCTTAATAACCCTTGTCCTGCTGAACCTGGGTATGCCCTGCCTTTGCAAACAGTGTACAATGTACCTCCAGATCAGAAGATCTGAAGAAGCCAACTGATCTGGATCTGCACTGTTTGCCATTCAGTATGCAAATTCATAGCAACAATATGGATCAAGGAATCTGATTGGCTGAAAATCAGAAGTGGGTGTGGCATCTTAATTTATTCAGCAAGACAAGGGTTAAATAACATTTTATCCTAAATATTGGGATACCTTAACCACTTGCAATACTTGTCATATGTCTAGATAAGAGTGGGTGTCAGTAAATAGTTTTCTTATTTCTCGACGAAAACATATGAGTACCCACAACATATGTTTTCGTCGAGAAATAAGAAAAATATGGATACTTTTTAGTTCAAAAACGCACCTTATCAAGAGCTATGAGACTTGTCCTAGAATTTTATTTTCCTGCATGTACCTGTTGATGTGTCTATAAAATGCTGGTCACAACATTTACCATAAGAATTGGAACACCTCATCCACCGACTATACTTGTCCTAAAATTTGAAATAATCCATTCTGCTACTTGTTGATGCATCTGAAATATTGCTGTATGTATCGCAAACAGTGTAGACCCAGATCAGATGTCGTTTTCTGCGGCCTCTAACTTGGGCCTACACTGTTTGCAATGACCTATTATAGTAGTCTCTGATGATCAGATG
The DNA here is from genome assembly GCA_964016985.1 of Anodontia alba. NCBI lineage: Eukaryota > Metazoa > Mollusca > Bivalvia > Lucinida > Lucinidae > Anodontia > Anodontia alba. The sequence continues at coordinate 57,644,059 of OZ024835.1, forward strand.
TTGCATTTTGTGAGGAGCTTCTAATGAATACCCTTAACATGTTTTTATGGAGAACTGGAAAAAAAAAAATATTCCAGAATTATTACCAAATGTTTCTACTTTACAGGCCATCTGTTTTCAAACTAGTTTATTGCCTTAACTTCCAACCAGTGATTGTGTTTGATGCAAGGTGATTTAGCTTGGCTCAAGATAACGAATGACTCATTATTAAAACCAGTCCAAGATGACAGCTTGGTTCAGAACTGAAAAGTGTGAGGGAAACACCGGACTCATCATTTTATCATTATCATCATTATCAGACATTTTTTTAAATTCTGTTGGTTTATATATAAATGGTCAATACATAATAAACAGTGACTTCCAAGAGAAGAAAAATATGTTTGAACTGAAACTGTTCCATTGACCATCAGCAGATGTCAGATTGATGACATTTTTCTTATTTTACCCAGAAAATAGGGTTCAGCAGTTCATGTTAATTGTCTCCTAAATAGACCATTTTCATGAAATATTAAATGTAGTTTGTGAGAAAATTAAGAAAAAATGTTTCAGAATGTGGTCTGCTGGAAATTTATTCAGCATGCTAAGTGTTAACCCAGGGTTATGGAATTATCAAATTTTATTACTTGTGCACAGACAAGTATATAGCCCAAATCCACTTGTCCAGCCATTATTTATTACTTGAGTACTCACAATGTATTTCTTTCTTCAAGAAATAAGGAAAAATGTATCTCATAATCTAGTTACTCTTCTTAGCTACTTGTCCTCAGGGGAATGGGACATTGGACAAGTTGGGCATGGTATTTCCACAACCCTGGTTTACCTTGTGTATAAGTATCTTTAGCAGGTATACAAACAGTGGTTACTATGTTTACCCTAAGTATTGGGACACCTTATCTACTTACTTCTCCTAAATTTGAAATGGTCCATTCTGCTGCCTCTTGATATGTCTAAAATATTGCTGGATGTGTGGCAAACAGTGTAGACCCTGATCAGATGCTGCAGAATGCGGCATCTGATCTGGTCCTACACTCTTTGCAAAGGCCTATCTGTCCTAAAACTTAGGATTATTAGCTGTAATTTTAGTTTGCCGTTTCTTTTTTCTAGTGTAGTTATTGATCTTAAGATGAAAGGATACTTAAGGTGAAAGTTTCCATCATGTTTTACAAAGGAGACAACTTTTGTGACTTCCTTTTTTTTATTTCCTGCTCATCAAATCCCTTCTTCAAGGGGCCTACTCTAAAAGGAAAGAATTTGCTCCCCTTGGGAGCAAATTCTCTCCTTGGGAACAAATTCTTTCCTTTTATAGTAGACCCCTTGTCAGAAGGGCTCATTTTTTTTTTTTGACAGAGTTGTCTACCCTGAAAGTATATCCATTCCCCTTATGATCCTAAATTCTTTCCTTTTAAATTGGACCCCATTTCCAGAAGGGAGGCAAAACAGTTTTGACAGAGTTGCCTCCCCTGAATGTGTATTATTTTTCTTTAAATGTAGCAATTGTATGTGAATTTTGTTCAGAAACAAAAGTTGAATGAAGGGCGAGACAGATGTCTGAATAAAGCATATGTCTGTGTATTTTGTTTAGCAAAAAGTTTAATGAAGCAAATTTCTGAAGATTTTGTGTGTTTATACTCTGCTACACGATAGTACACATGTAGCAGGGTTTTAGCATTTCATGTTGGTTCTCAGTGTGTCTGTTCATCTGCCTGTAATACGTTCATCCGTTGTATGTCTGTATTTTCGTTTCCAGACGATAACGAGTAAATATCACTGGATTTTCAACAAGCTTAGTATGTGCTTTGATATTGTAGAAATCCGATTTGGGATTGCTTATGGGCAAATTTGTCAATTTTTGACAGAGTTGTCTGCTCGCCATACAATAGTGGTGGGTTGTTATCATATCACTTTTTTTATTTTTATTTCACTTGTTTCAGTTAGCCTAAAGGTACAATATATATCATAGATCCCTTTAAGGTGACATGTTCAGGAATATTTTAGTTACAGCAGGGTTCGCACAGGCTTGAAAAGTACTTGAAAATGAAGGGCAGTCTTGAAAAGTCCTTGAAAACAAATTTTGTCTTGAAAAGCCCTTGAAAACTGTCCATAGACCTTGAAAAGTTCTTGAATTTCACATTCTCTTGTATTTTAGACAATTTTAAATCTCCGTGAGAATCAAAAACAAAGTTCTAGAAAAAAAAATTGGCAAGTTTCGAGCAACTATAGTTGTGCAGGAGTGCCATAATTAAAGAGGTTGAATGTGCTCGTCACAAAAACAAAGTTCGAATACACATAGGTGCGAATGTTTCGTACTTGATATTTGGATTGTCTCCTTTGCAGACTGGCGTATGACGATTTTGACAACCTTTTTCACTGAAAAACATCAATTCCAATAACCAGACTAAAAAAACAAAAATGGCGTCGGCTGTTCTGTTTTTGGGAACCTGAATTTATTTCTGCATAATCGGAAACTGTGTTTATAGCAGAGAGTGGTCAAAACGATATCCTTGGTAAAGGAAACAAACAGTAAACATAAGGCGCACTGCTGGCCATGAAATAAGGACTTCGATACAAATGGGTGAAGGTGCATTGCGGTCATAGGCGCAGGGAGAGGGGCATGAAACGAGAAAAAGCGATGTCGTCGACATTCGTAAATTTCTCACAGGTTAAAACAGAAGCTGCAACCACACCACAACTTAATACTTTTGGTTTTTAAAAGAATTCATTATGACATTTTTTTTAACCCAATTTTTTTTTCACTGGATGTGGAACCAATGGATGACAGTGCCAAAATTTACGAATTTGTGTACGTATTATAGTCCTTGAAAACTATGAGGTTGGTCCTTGAAAAGTCCTTGAATTTGACTTAGCCTTGCCTGTATGAACCCTGTACAGTGAATCCTTGTTACAATGACAGCATTTGTTCCCAAAGATTTTGCCATTAAAATGAATTTGCTGTTGTAAAGAATCTTTAATGGACAGAATGATATGTAAGAAAGGCCTTGTTTTATACGTATTTCCTCATAGAACTTATGTTTTGGATATTTGTTAGAATTGCCTCAGTGTGGCAATTCTAACAAATATCCAAAACATATGTTGAAGTTTAAATGCAATATTCTTGCATAATTTCTCATTAACTGCACCTCCTGAGCGAAGGTTTCGGGACATTCAAATTGTCATTATAACGAATTTTGTCATTGTATCGAGTGTCAGTATAAAGAGGGTTGACTGTATTTGGTACTCACTGAAATAACCTTAAGAGAGTGAATTCCAGCCAGTACCACAAGATAGGTTCAGGACCAAAACTACCCAAAAGTCATGTTTTGAGGCAAAAAGAACAAACTCATTTCAAAAAGATATTTAATCACTTTAAAGCGATATTCCTATTGCACAGTCATTGGAACAAGCAATAGCTGCTTTCACCTTAGTGAGTATGGCTGGGCTATTATTGTGTCACAAAAGGACTGTCAAAAACAAGTAAAATACTTCTACAAAAAGATATTTGTTTTATTAAGTTAGACAACAACATGAACACAACAAATATGGTAATTAAATACCTTAACCCTTGTCCTGCTGAATAAATTACGATGCCACACCCACTTCTAATTGTCAGCCAATCAGATTCCTCGATCCAAATTGTTGATATAAATTCACATAGTGAATGGCAAACAGTGCAGATCCAGATCAGTTGGCTTCTTCAGAAGCCAACTGATCTGGATCTACACTGTTTGCAAAGGCAGAGCATATCAGGGTTCAGCAGTATGAGGGTTAAATAAATAAAAAATTGATGAAATACCGACTTCATACTACAGTCACAGTTCCAGATAAGGTGCCTATTTCTATCAACCAAAAAGTATTGACAATTTTTTTCCTTCTCCACAAACATACATTGTGGGTACTTGTTAGAAGTGCTTTGCCAAGGTGCTTCTCACAAGTACCCACAACATGTTTTCGTAGAAAAATGAGAAAAATATTTCCTGATACCCCTCTTATCAAGAGCTAAGCTACAGTATGAATCTTATTACCATATTTACCCTAAATATTCGGACACCTTAACTCCTAACCATACCTGTTCTAAACATTGAACAAGTACAATGTACAACCTGTTGTTGTGTGTAAATTGCTGGATGACTGGCAAACAGTGTAAGACCCTGATCAGACACTGCATTCTGTGATGTCTGATCTGGATCTGTATACAAAGGCCTGTCTGTCCTAATATTTAGGATTATTACGTTATTTTTTTGTAAATATTCACAGTATAATCATTACTAATTTACCCAATATATTGGGACACCCTAACTCTTTACCACACTTGTTCTAACATCTGGCGTCGTCGGCTCAGTTGGATGCGCGTCTGACTGGTGATCAAGAGGTTGTGGGTTCGACCAGTGCCAGGTCGGCAACATTCTTTTGTTGCGATTTGATCACGAAATATTTTCTTCGGTCATTCTCTCCCTTCCGCTAATTCAAGAAGGGCAGTTGTCAGTTTCTGGTGAAAGAATGTGCACAATATTGGTAATCGCTTAGAGAACTAAGCCTGCCCAGTAAAAGTGTGGTTAAGTAAAACAACTGCGCTTGACATGACCCCATTGGGTTGACTGGGCTATTAAACCTCAACACAAACAAACAAACAAACACACTTGTTCTAAAATTTGAACAAGTCTGTTTTACTACCCTTTTATGCATCCAGAAAGTTTCTGGTTGAGTGGCAATAGTGTAGACCTTATCAGATGCCTCATTCTGCAAACAACTGATCTAGGACTACACTGTTTGCTCAGACCAGTCTGTCCCAATATGTAGGGTAAATATTGTGATATGTTATTCCAAATTTAAGGGGATCCAGTTTCAAGAGAGGCAACTTTGTCAGATTGTTTTTGCCTCCCTTGTAAACAGGCATCTACTCATAAAGGAAAGCCAGAGTCGTCATTCTTGTACATGACACATCGTCATGTCCTGTCCAACATTTCTTCCAAGTATCATAAAAATTATTCCAAAGGGTATTTAAGTACAGAGCGGACAAGAAGTTTTAAAATGACCCTGATGCCAACGGGATCCATCCCAAAAAAAAAACAATATGTCCCCCACCCCCACTCCCCTTTGGTAGGGGGAGACATAAATACTTGGTGGAAAGGCAACCAGTGTATACCCTGATTAGACTTCATATATCATTTTATCAGACAAGTTGCTGTCTGAAATTTTAGGACATTTACTGTAACAGGCAACACTTTCTTAATTTTTCTAGAAAATAGCAATGGACAATTTGAATGAATTGATAAACCATATCTTTCTGTTTCATTTTTTTTTGCAAAATAAGCCTCGACTTTTCATGCATATTCTGTCATATCAAAGCATGAAATGTATCATTAATAATCTATTTATACCACAACCAACCAGTCTAGTTAACTAATAAAGGGGATTGAATAAATGCGCGCTATAATCAAAGTGGCCCATAATATTTCTACTGACCCATAATAAAACTAGTAATCATTTACAGACGACATTAACTTTTTAAGTACAATGTACATAGTTTCCAGAGTCGCGGACTTATCTAATTTATTACTTGTCCCCAGACAAATGATAAAAATCCACTTGCCCAACCAAGATTTACTTGTCCAAAAATCGACATTTTTTTCTTATTTCACAAAGAAAACATGTTGTGGGTTCTCATTAGAAGTGCCTCAGTAACAAATACCCTCAGCATAATTTCTTTGAGAGGGAGGCACTTCTAATGAGTACTTATAATATGTTTTCTTCAAGAAATAAGAAAAATATACAGTCGACTCTCATTATCTCAAACTCACTTATCTCGAATAACCACTTACCTTGAAGTGAAATTCTGGTCCCTATTTTAACATGCAAAACAGGTAACAAAATATTGTGGAAAAGAGGTGAAATTGCTCCTTAGGAGCAATTTCTCCTCTTTTCCACAATATTTTCGATATCTCTAACTTCAAGAGTCCAATTATATATATAAATTGGTTAAATGTGGTTGTTCAAGTTACTTTTTCCTCAACTCTGAAAATCTGATATGTCGAGGTACGAATATCTCAAAGTGTTTCAGAGAGTCCCTTGGAATTCGAGATAACGAGAGCTGACTGCCTCATAATCTGGCTACTCTTCTGAGCTACAGCTATGAAATCCTTGTCCTAGGACAAGTAAATTGAACTTTCTTACTTGTCCTCATGGAAATGGGACGTTAGACAAGAACGGTCATTTCCACAGCCTTGTAGTTTCTATTTCTTTGGATATTCCTTGCAACAGTCAGAAATTTGTTGAAAAAGTTTAGGCGTCTTTTAAATACTGCTGTCTTCTAGGATGCCATTTTCTCGGGATACAGCACCTGTAGTTTGATTTACACTTACCACACTATGGGCAGATTCAGCAGATGACAAATTGATGATAATTTTCTTGTTTTTTTTTCCCCAAGAAAATAGGATCTGACACTGATATTTTTCTAATTTTTCCTATAAAATAGGATCTGACACTTCATGCAAATTGAATCCTCCGTCAAGTCACTTGACCATTTAACTGACAACCGCAACTGACCATTCAAAATAGCTAATAAGGTAATTGTCAATGTTTTTAGTTAGACAAACAAATCAACACCAGCTTTTTACAGATAAGCACAGGTATATCAATACAACCTTTGTCTAAGGAAATCACGTGGGCGTGGTTATAACTGCCTGACGGAGGAGTCAGTTTGTCTCCCTTTGGAGACAATTTGCATGAAGTGTCAAATCCTATTTTCTAGGAAAAATAAGAAAAATATTTCAAAATGTCATCTGCTGAAATTGCTACCCAGCATGCAAAATGTTAAATTAGGTTTCTGAATCTACAGTATAAAGCCTGTCTATTTTAACACTTAGTATGCTGGGTAAAAATTCAGCAGACGACATTTTGAAATATCACGAAAACATACGTACATGTATATAGTTTTGACCCCCATTAAACCCCATTTTTATATTGTAAAACTGGGGTTTACAGGGGTATATATTATTTTCCTTATTTCTGCTCAGAAACACAGATTGTGGGTACTCGTTAGAACTGCCTCAGCAAGGCGAACGAGTACCCACAATCTATGTTTTGAACAGAAATATGAAAAATATCAGAATTTTTATCTGAAAACTTTCAGTTTTTAGTGGAGAAATTTTCAATATATTTGAAAAGGCGTGTTTTCATAATGTTTCCTTATTTTTCTCAGAAAATAGACTAACATTTCATTCAAATTGTCTGACATGAGATGTCAATGCCTATTTTCTTTGAAAAATAAGAAAACTATCATCAATTTGTCGGCAGAATTGCCCAGAGAGTGCCAACAGTTAAACAAATATCATTTTTTGGAAATCGCTATGACTTGTCCCTTAATTTGAAAAACAAAACTGCTGTTACTATTCCTGAGGCAAGAAAACCAAAGTATCCAAATGATGAAAATCCATACTTTCCTAGCATTACCCCACCCACTGTAGGTGACACTGTTCTGATGAGAGAGTTGGTAGCCATGTTGAGTCCCAGCATAGCACCTGTAATAATCAAACAACACGAGTCACAACATGAGAAAAGATGTTGATGATTTGGTTTTATGCCCTCTTAAACATTATTTAAGTTATACTGAGATGATAAATGAATGATAATGAAAGGCTCTATGCAATGATGTTCCTTACACACATCATGAAAACACGCCTATATAATTTTGACCCCCTAAAAACCCCACTTTTATATAGTAAAACTGGGGTTTACAGGGGTACACATTATTTTTTTTATTTCTGCTCAAAAAGGTGAGGCAGTTCTAATGAGCACCCACAATCTATGTTTTGAGCAGAAATATGAAAAAATATCAAGTGTCTTTTACCTGAAAATTTTTAGTTTTTGGAGGTGAAATTTTCTATTTATTTGAATAGCCATGTTTTTGTAATGATGAGAAAGAGTTCTTAAGCTCATCCAAAAAATAAAAGTATTTCTCTTATTTCTCCAGAAAAATAAAAAGTGCCTCACAAAAGTACTACTAATGAGAACCCACAACATATGTTTTTTATGGAGACACTAAGAAAATTATCACAGAATTATCATCAAATACTCCTCCTTAACAAGTCCTCTGTATTCACGTAAGTTATAATGACCCATTTCTCATGTTATGAATGAATGAGAAATTCTATGAGAAACCCACGATTTTTCAATTTGCATGGTGACCAACTACGCACAATTTTACCCAAATGATGATGATGATGATGATGACGGTGTTTTACTTCCCTTTCAACATTATTTAAGTCATATTGAGATGATGAAAGGGTGATAATGAAAGGCTCTGTGCAATGAAGCATTGTGCACTCGTCGAATTCTGCCTCCAGAGGGACCGATTCCAACCCAAGACCTAGTGATCTGAAATAAAGAGCACAAACCACTTGGCCTGGATGCTTCTTTTCCATATTTGGGATTGAAATGACTTACGCAATAACTTGCACATATATCTACAATGTACAACCGAGCTGTAACATGAGAAAAGGTGTCTTTGGGACAAATGCAAACAGTTCCGAATCAGCCAACGGAGCTATATTGTGTGATCAGGAACTTTGCTATACTGTCTTACGTTCTACAGAAACCAATGATTCAAAGTGCAAAGTGTCCTACAGAAACCAATGATTCAAAGTGCAAAATGTCCTACAGAAACCAAAGATTCAAAGTGCAAAGTAAAAGTGCCTGGATGAGCAGGCTGAACTGGGTTTTTGTTGTCTCCACATGGCCGAAGACACCACTTATATTTCACTTTCCAGATAAACTGCAAATAAGGTACTTTCTACATTGTCTCCCAAGACTTAAACCTTGTCCTGATGAATAAATTAAGATGCCATGCCTACTTCTAATTTTCAGCCAATCAGATTACTTGATCCAAGTTGTTCATACAAATCCAAATACTTAATGACAAACAGTGCAGATCCAGATCAGTTGGCTTCTTCAGAAGCCAACTGATCTGGATCTACACTATTTGCAAAGACAGGGATATACAGATTCAGCAGGACAAGGGCTTAAGCAACTGTCACAACGGCAGATGATGATACTCCGAAATATTTAGTCTTTATTTTTCCATGAAAATATACTAGGCAGAAAATTTACAGAAAACCAAAAACTTAAGCATGATTTTTTTTTCTAAGTCCTTGATCTCCAGGTCACTCATGTAAGTCAGGATGGTACAGCATAGAAACAGCCCAGTATCTAACAAGTATGAACTAATTCCATTCAGAAGTTCAGGAGATATAGCCTTTTAACCCTTGTCATGCTGAATAAAGATGCCACACCCACTTCTAATTTTCAGCTAATCAGATTACTTGATCTAGGTTCTTGATACAAACTAAAATACTTAATGACAAACAGTGCAGATCCAGATCAGTTGGCTTTTGAAGAAGCCAACTGATCTGGATCTACACTCTTTGCTAAGACAGGGCATGTCGTGTTCAGCAAGAGAAGGGTTAAAAACTTAAATATAAATTTTTTCCAAGTTTTTGACCTTGCCTCAAGGTCACCTGTGGGACAGGACAGTGCAGCACAGAACTTTAGACCAGTATCTTATATGAGGACAAGTTTGAACTACTTTAATCCAGAGAATCAGGAGATAGTGCTATGCTTTGATATAGGTGCGTTTTAGCACGTGAAACAATTTCGGAAAGATAATTATCAGTCAGGCCACCTAGTATGCATGAACAGGCTGTCTTGTGACTGAAAAACATTTCAAAAAAGAAGACAAAAACATGATCCAAATTCTACACTGGGGTACTATTGACTCCAGACATGAACAGGCTGTCTTGTGTCTCCACTGTTCTCTATAAAAATCCTAATATATCTGGTTTGCCAAGGGAGATTACTCAGACCTGAAAGTGTTCACCTCTTTCTGAAAGGGAACTATTCTTAAACGAAAGAACTTGCTCCCCTTTATAAACAAGGGAAGAAAATTCTTCATTTGAAAAAGGAAGCAAGAACCAAGCATAAAGTGCTCTCTCTCTCGAGGTATATTCACCTTTAAGAATCTCATTAAAACCCTGGCTAGACTCAATATGCATTGTAGTCCAGGCTCCGAGGTTATAAAACTTTTTTCGTGCTCAGCTCAGCTGAGCATGAAATTTGTCCTGCAAATAAATCTCAAATTATTAACAATTGCAAACTCTTTCTTGCTAAACATAGCTGAGCATGAAAATATCTCTGCTAATAAATATGAAAATGCCAACTATTGTTGGCATTTTCATATTTATTAGCAGAGAAAATTTCATGCTCAGCTGAGCTGAGCATGAAAAAAGTTTTATAACCTCGGGGACCAGGTCTTTTCTGTTGGTATCATAGCTCCACATAAAGTAACTTTTTCAACCAAAATATTTTTCCTACCGTATTCGATCTAATTACCTCACATACCCCTATAAGCGCACAGTCAAGAAATTTTGTAGTCTTCAGATGGCAGTCAGTATACCTTTTGTTTACTTCTTTATAAAGGCTTATATTGTGTGTACTCATTTGAATTGCATCGACTTGTCGATGCAATTCAAATGAGTACCCACAACATATGCCTTTATAAAGAAAATCAGAAAAAATGGCATAGTCATCATCAAATAAGTTCTTTTCTGATCTTTTTTATAGTGTATCCTTAGTTGGTAGATATATATTTTACCACAAATGAGTGTTCTCAGTAATTTTGAAAAACCTGAGCGCACAGTGCGGTAATTAGGTCGAATACGGTATTTCATGATGAAAACATGAGAGTACTCAAGCCCTTGTAATGAGTACCCACTACGAATAAGGAAAATATTCAATGCTTTTAGGATGAAAAAAGTGGCCTATTTATAACGAATAGTTGAAATTGAGGATCCAGGGTACTTACCCGTGTCAACGTCAGAAACTGTTCTAGTAAGAGCACTGCTTATCACGATATTTTGTGAGGCTAAGCCTACCACTAGTGGGGCTATCACTAAACATAGCTGTGTTATACTGGTCACATATGCCTGAAAATGATACAGAACTTGCTGAGAAGGAGTATTTGGTAAGTAATATGACATGCAATTACAGAATTATAGAGCAAAATGTCTTGCATCATGTCAATAAATAGCTAATTGATGTAACTCCAGATAAAGGGGTATTCACATAAAAGTTTCCGTATTTCTCCATAAAAACATGGGTGAGGCACTTTAATGAGTACCCACAACATGTTTTCGTGAAGAAACAAGCAAAAAAAAAAAAAAAAAAAACCCACAGAAATCCACTGACCTATTTTAGGGTGGCACATAACAAAGTCTTACTGGATGCCATTTGTTATTTTCGAATAATGTCATGTAAGCATAATCAGACTAGGTAAACATTTCTTACACTGCCTATCAATTTCCATAAAGTATGTCTTCCTGGTATACATAAGAGCTGTTTAGAGCTAAAACAGCAGGGCCCAGTTGTTCAAAGCGTCGTTAGCTTAACGAGATCGTTAAGGATCATTTCGTTAACAGTATTAGCAGATTCAATACACAATATTCGGATATTTTTTGCTGAAAAAAATGTGAGTAGCTTTTGCACTGCAAAAGCTACTCACATTTTTTCAGCAAAAAATTTCAGCATATTTGCATATCACTCTATGTAAATTTTAACGAATCGTTAACTAACGACATCGTTAGTTTTGAACAACTGGGCCCTGAAGTAGTTTCTGAAGACTCCTTTATCAGAACTGTAGCAGACATTTTAATTCTTTTTATTTTTATAAGCAAATAAGGCTTATTCCAAGGTGGTTTCTTGGCGGCTCAGTCGGATGCACATCTGCTGTTCTATACAATAATGGTCTGTTGTGTGTACTCATTACAATTGCCTCGATGAGGTGATTCCAATGAGTACACACAGCATACAATTTCTTGATAAAAAAAGAAACAAGAGGGCCACGGGTCGCTCACCTGAGTGACATACCACTGCAGATATGCAGATGTTATGCAACATTTTTCCAATCCTGTCATCGCAACTAATGAAAAGATCATCATTTAAACAGTTCTTAATTTTGAAGAAGAATATATATGGCATACCAGTCAATTGAGCATGATCATTTGAACAAACTCTAAATGGCAGCCAGCTTGGATATACGATCGGCACGATTTTAGCTATTTTTGATCTACGAGTCACCCCAATGCTTCCTACCAAGTTTCGAGTCAACTGGCCTTTCGGTTCAGGAGAAGCGAAAAATAGATTTTCAAGATGGCTGCCATGGCGGCCATCTTGGATATCTGATTGGCACGATTTTAGCTATTTTTGATCTATAGGTCACCCAAATGTCTCCTATGAAGTTTGGAGTCAATTGGCCTTTCGGTGCAGGAGAAGAAGCTAAATAGAGATTTTCAAGATGGTGGCCATGGTGGCCATCTGGGATTTCGGATCAGAACAATTTTAGCTATATTTGATCTACAAGTCACCCTGATGCTTTCTACCAAGTTTCGAGTCAAGTGACTTTTGGGTTTAGGAGAAGAAGCGAAAAATAGATTTTCAAGATAGCAGCAATGGCGGCCATCTTGGATTTACGATCGGCATGATTTTAGCTATTTTTGATCTACAAGTCACCCAAATGCTTCCTACCAGTTTCGAGTCAACTGGCCTTTCAGTTCAGGAGAAGAAGCGAAAAATAGATTTTCAAGATGGCTGCCATGGTGCCCATCCTGGTTTTATGATCGGCATGATTTTAGCTATTTTCGATCTACAAGTCACACCGATGCTTCCTACCAAGTTTGGAGTCAACTGGCCTTTTGGCTCAGGAGACGAAGTGAAAAATAGATTTTCAAGATGGCCGCCATGGTGGCCATCTTGGATTTCCTAAAGGCATGATTTTAGCTATTTTTGATCTATAAGTCACCCCAATGCTTCCTACCAAGTTTGGAGTCAATTGGCTTTTGGGTTTAGGAGTAGAAGCGAAAAATAGATTTTCAAGATGGTGGCCATCTTGGATTTCCGATCTGCACAATTTTAGCTATTTTTGATCTATAAGTCACCCTGATATGTCCTAGCAAGTTTGGAGTCAATTGGCCTTTCGGTTCAGGAGAAGAAGCGAAAAATAGATTTTCAAGATGGCCACCATGGTGGCCATCTTGGATTTACGATCGGCACGATTTTAGCTACTTTTGATCGACAAGTCACACTGATGCTTCCTACCAAGTTTGGAGTCAATTGGCCTTTCGGTTCAGGAGAAGAAGCGAAAAATAGATTTTCAAAATGGCGGCCATCTTGGATTTCCGATCGGCACGATTTTAGCTATTTTTGATCTGCAAGTCACCCTGATGCTTCATACCAAGTTTGGAGTCAATTGGCCTTTCGGCTCAGGAGAAGAAGCGAAAAATAGATTTTCAAGAGGGTGGCCATGGTGGCCATCTTGGATTTCCGATCGGCACAATTTTAGCTATTTTTGATCTACAAGTCACCCTGATGCTTCCTAGCAAGTTTGGAGTCAATTGGCCTTTCGGTTCAGGAGAAGAAGCAAAAAATAGATTTTCAAGATGGCGGACATCTTGGATTTCCAATCGGAACAATTTTAGCTATTTTTGATCTACAAGTCACCTCGATGCTTCCTACCAAGTATCAAGTCAATTAGCCCATTGGTGTAGGAGGAGTAGGCTTTTAAAGCAATTTTTGACGCCGCACGACGGATGACGCACAACGGACATTGACTGACCACAATAGCTCACCATGAGCACTTCGTGCTCAGGTGAGCTAAAAATTCATGAATATGCGTTTTCTTGACCTATCAGAATAATTTCGTAGGGCTCTTAAACGAGTTCGAATGAGCCATGGTAAACAAACCATCAGTGTTTGAGCTATTGAAGTTCAACTGTATTTATTCTTGAGCATAAACAATACTGTGATCATGCAAAAAGAAAATAAAGTACAATGTAATACTCACTAAAAGCAGATACGACCAAACAAGTATAAATGAAGCCCATTTTAGTACTGTATTTTCGCTAGTTTTCTTTAATATAATACCAACTCCAACTCCTTGGACTATCTACAAGAAAACATAGAACAGAAGTTAAGGCTATCTAATCAGAGCTGAAAAGATAATTGATTATCAGTCCTGCCATTGTGATCAATAATCGATTAGTAATCGCTGAAGATTTGGTCATAATTTTACTTGTCTGAGCATGACCCTTCCATATGTTAATTTTTTTTGTATGTATTTGGTCAGACAAGCCTGAGCAAACAGTGTAGACCAAGATGAGATGCCGCAAATGCTCTTGCCACTCATCCAGCTATTTTAGCCACAACAGTGGGTAGTAAATTGTACTTGCTGAAATTTTAGATAAAGTATGGTAAGGAGTTGAGGTGTCTGAATACTAAGGGTAAATACGATAAAGTAACAGACACAGAAATCAAATGATCGATTATTAGCAAATCTGTAATGATAATCTACCTTAGATTATGCTCGCGTGTTACGGCCGTCAAAAAAAAAAAAAAAAAAAAAAAATATTAAGCTCCAGATCAGACCCTGTTGTATGCGACGTCTGATCAGGACCTACTAAGTTTGGGAATTAATCTATCAAATATGGGACCAACAAACCGCAAACTGTGTTGAACAAAAAAAAGGAAAAAAGAAGAAGAAAACAGACGCATTCAAGAGGTGCATTCTTTGATACTCTCAGTTGGGATTAAAGCGACCTTTTGGACACACTGACAGCATCTGGGCCCAGTTGTTTTGCATTGCAAAAGCTACTCACAATTTTTCAGCAAAAAATTTCAGCATATTTGTGTATCACTCGATCTAAATTTTAACGAATCGTTAACTAACGACGTCGTTAGCTTTGAAGAACTGGGTCCTGGTGTTTTGCAGTCGCAGTGTATTCACACGCATCACACAAATGGATTAATTATCAGACTGCCATCACTGATGATTGTGTTAATCGCTTGTTTACTGCAAAGAGGACAGTTGTTTGATTTTCTGACAATGTTTGGATAATGAAGTAGTTAATTTGTGTTGCGCTAAGTTGCCGTTATTCTTCTGACCTCTCCAATATACACGTCAAATGACCATTTAGAGCTGTTTAAATACCATAATACTGCATTTAAAAGGTGCGCGGACTTTATCAGTTTGTGAAGATTTGACTGTTTGTGATTTTTTAGATATCATTGATTTGTGAAAATTGGTTGCTTGGGGAAAAATGGGGTCCCTGTTGGACCGAATTATAAGTGTTTTGGGGTGTTTAAAACTGGTCCAGGATTCTTATTTTCGCTACAGACCGGCTATTTTCCGATTTCTAGAGCCCTGATTCTGAGTATAATATCTTACCATTGTTAAGATTCCTATATATGACATAAGGAGGCCATTTTGATCAGCTGGTAGTTTAAACGTTTCCAAGGCAACCACCTGAAACATACTCTGGAAGACGCCTATAGGGATTCCTGAAAAACATGATGTGCAATCATAGCTCGAGAACAGAGACTTTTTTGACCAATATTTTTCTTATTTCTCCATGAAAACGTATGTTATGGTACTCATCAGAAGCGCCTCACCGAGGCGCTTCTTATGAGTACCCACAACATATGTTTTCACGGAGAAATAAGAAAAATGATATGTGGATACCCCCTCTTATCTCAAGCTATGGCTATGTATGAAATGGGCTCCAATGTCACTTGTAAAGGACCAGGTTAGACTGCACATTCATGCAGTCTGATCGGAGCCTTCTTAACCCAAGTACGTAAAATGGACTCTTCTACCACAACTCTTTGGACTGGTCTATTTCCAATGGCAGGGTGTCTGGTTAGTTTTATTATAATTACATGTACTATGTTTAATAGAAATTCCTGTATTTGATGTAGACAGTGTAGACCCTGATCAGACACCACATTTGCCAGTTACTATTTTTTTGGTTTCCCGACTGAAGTGGGTTAACATACAGAATCTTTGGACACGGCAGAATATATGTTCTTCTTTTCTTTCTCCTTCCATTTGGGAGATGACTCAACATGACTGAAATATTGTCGACAGGCCCTTAAACATCAACACAACTACATACACCACAACCTCTTTATAACACTATTGTTGGGGTCCATAGCACAAACCGTGTTAGTTAAACAACTGTGTTATATTCAAACAAAAATGTATAGATTATATTGAAAAATGACCATTTATGGTCATTTTTCAATATAAACTATACATTTTTGGGATTCATCTTTGAACTGTGTTATATTGAAAACCCTGTTATAATGAATCATGTTATAAAGGGGTTGTAGTGTATATGTATGCTGTTCTAGAAAATAAAGTTCCATACGCACCTGTCGCTATTCTAATGATTAAGAGAAACAAAGCACCGGGAGCAGCAACCAATGAAATCCATTTCTTTAAACTAAATATTCCACCATCTGAAGTATCTGTCAATTAAAAAGAAAATAAATATAAACCTTTAAAGAGACAATCAGAACAGCAGCAAATGACTTCTGATTTTTTTTTTTTTTTGTATTTTTGTGAAAAAAATAATTCTGGACGTTTTGATAAAAAACAACAACAAAAAAAAAAAACAAAAAAAAAAAACACTCACACACACAAAAACAAAAAAAACAAAAAAAAAAACAACAACAACAAAAACATAAAAAATAGAATGTCCTCTGCAACAATTTAGAAATAAAGTACCAGGTTCATAACAATCTAACATATTTTTTTCATTTTTTTTTTCAGGGAAAATAGACATTTCATGTGAATCATCTGCCTAGCAGATGATTCACATGAAATATTAAGTCTCAATTTCTCTGAAATTTAACAAAAAAAAAAAAAAAAAAAAAAAAACAGTTTTAGAATGCTGTCTGCAACAACTGAGAAACAAAGCACCAGGAGCAGCAACTATATATTTTTCAGAGAAAAAAAGGCTTGACATTTCACTTGACATTTCATGTGGATCAACTGCCTACCTTTATCTGATGTAGTCAAACACAAAACTGTGTCAGCTTAGTTCACATTTAATGGGAGATTAGCTCCAGAGATTTTTTTATAAAGTAGGTCAGAGGTAAAAAATAGGTCACAGAGATCTAGTTTTAGTAACATACACACTGTTTTCAACAGTTGTGTCTACATAACAAGTATAGGAGGCCTGAAGACATACAGTATAAGAGATATGTACCAAACAAGTTTTGAACAGAGAAGGTCTGAGATCAACATATAGGTCACAGTGATTTACTTTCAGCATGACACAACATTTCACAAGATGTTCTCTCAAAGCTGGCAAGCCTAGGCCAAACAAGTCCAGCAGATATGAATAAAGTAGATCAGGGCCAAGTTGTTAAAAGCATCGTTAGCTTAACGAGCTCGTTAAGGGTCATTTCGTTAACTGTTTTAGCGGATTCAATATACAATATTCTGATATTTTTTTGCTGAAAAAATGTGAGTAGCTTTTGCACTGCAAAAGCTACTCACATTTTTTCAGCAAAAAATTTCAGCATATTTGCGTATCACTCAATGTAAATTTTAACGAATCGTTAACTAACGATGTCGTTAGCTTTGAACAACTGGGCCCAGATATTATAAGAATCTTAGATTGGTGTGAGGGGTGGACAGAAAAATCCATCCTGAGGGTCACTGTCTGGCATCATGATTCTTCCTGAGTGATGTCAGACAGTGATCCCAAGGGATGGATTTTTTTATCTACCCCTCACACCCACCTATGATTCTTTTTCTTGCACACCTTTCATTTCTAAATGTGGATTTTTCATAATGCAGTCACTTCAACTGCTGATGTCTGCCATATTGTGATGACATTATTGTGATGTTTAGTGGCATCATTACGTTCAGTGACGTCAACCTTAACAATGGCGTACGTGATGTCCTATACAACCAGTGCAAATCAAACGTGAGAATTCTCGATTTTTATCCTACCCAGGATAAAATTCAAGATTTCCTTATCCTGGTGTGCAAGAAAAGGCATTGTTATCTACTTTTTGCGCATAACACTCTTGTCTTCAATTATGCTTATACAAAAAAGTTGTTAAGCGATGCTACACAGTACAGGAGATATGCATTGGACAGGTTTTTGTATAAAACAGATCAGATCTTACTTCAGAGATATACCTTTGGTAAAGTACACACTCTCTACGAAAAATGTATCCATACATCTGATTTGGTATGCCAAGATCACACAATCCAGAAGATATGCACTGGATAAGTTTTTGTATAAAGCATATGAAACATCAATATATTGGTCGCAGTGTCCTACTTAGGGTAAATGACCAACTGTGGCCAAAATATGTTCAGTTGTGGTTTAAGCCTTGTTGGTCAGTTAATGTGACGGTTGGTCATTTACCAAAAGTAGGACACTGTGACCAATAGATCACAGTGTCCTACTTTTGGTAAATGACCAACCATAGCCAAAATATGCTCAGTTGTGGATTAAGCCTTGTTGGTCATTTCATGAGATTTGTTTCTGATTCTTTTTGATAAAAGCACATGTTGTTGGTACTCATTTGAATTGCCTCGCCTTGTTAAGGCAATTCAAATGAGTACCAACAACATATGCTTTTATAAAGAAGTAGATACATGGCCTGTAATCTGAAGACTACAAAATTTGTTTGACTGTGTGGTAATTGGATCTAATACAGAAAAACAAATTTTTTTAAATGTACATACAGCATCTAGTTTTAACCCTTCTCTTGCTGAATGCGACATGCACTGTCTTAGCAAACAGTGTAGAATTTCTATCAAAAATCCAGATCAAGCAATCTGATTGGTGAAATTAGAAGTAGGCATGGCATCTTAATTTTTTCAGCAAGGCAAGGGTTAAGTAAACTATGACTGAATCAGACTATTGTCTTACCTTCAGATTTAGCCCTTTTTGTGTATCTTGGAACAAACATAAGCACCAGTACAACACTTAGTACGGAGCCAAGGAATGCTATAAATGCTGCCGATTCTTCCCTGAAAGATATTGTATTTATCTTAAATATTTAGATACCTCAAAGACATTGCTAAAATCATACCTCTTGATAAGATGCTTTTTTTTCAATCCAAAAGTATTAATGAGTACCCACAACATATGTTTCATGGAGAAATAAGAAAAATATTTAGCTGATACCCACTCTTATCTAGACCTATGCTAAAATGAGACCCATCACGAAAACACACCTATATAATGTTGACCCCCTTAAACCACACTTTTATATAGTAAAACTGGGGTTTACAGGGGTATACATTGTTTTTTTTATTTCTGCTCAAAAACATAGATTGTGGGTACTCGTTAGAACCACCTCGCAGAGGCAGTTCTAACGAGTACCCACAATCTATGTTTTGAGCAGAAATATAAAAAATATCAGAATTTTTATCTGAAAATTTTCATTTTTTGATGGTATAATGTTCAGTATATTTGAATAGGCTTGTTTTCGTAATGAAAAGTGGTACCATTCACTTATGATTTTATTGTCCCTATCTAGGGCTATGCAAGAGAGATTAGAGACATGTAATAAAGAGGTGATTATGAAATCTCAGCATGGGGTGGTAAAGAGGCCTTCTAGAGGGTAATAAATATTTTGGTGGCGCAACAGGGCCTAAACCTGTCTGTCCTTTATTGACTGTATACCAGGTTTTGTTGTGCTCAGTCTGTTATCAGGAATAATACTAATGACCAAAAAAAGGTAACAGAAAAGTCCGGGAAGTGCCACAATCACAAGCCACAGCCCATCCCAGACACCAAAAGGAAGAGGAAACAGACAAAACCAAACAAGCACAAATCAAACAAATGTACAAAAATCACTAAGATTAGCTCTCTCTTCCCCAAGCGAGATAATCACAATGCTAAATGGACTGAAAAATACTTTAACAAAATAACACAAGGCATGACTTAAAACAAATCACCTCGTAGCATAAAACACAAAGCAACAAAGAGTAAGACTAACACGGGGACCACTGCCTTAGAACGGTCAGTAGAATAAACCACCGGAGTTTAAAGCACTTTTACCGCCAGCCAACTTCACCCTGGGTCCTGATGCTACTCTTAATACCGAAACACATATAAACTTGGTTCGCATAAAGGCTCCCACCTCAGTCAATGCATCAAAGCAAAAACATAAAAATCAAATTAAATATGTGATAAACAAAGACGAGTACTCATGGCAATTCTACTGTCTGCCAGAGTAAATGAAAACCAATAGTTGAACCACGGCCGGCCAAGCCAAATACATAACGTCAAGATCCAACCCACTGGTTCAAGTTTTACGAAGAGGCCGTCATTGAGTCTGAGGCCCGAACTGCCGTCGTGCAATTAAAGAGTGAAGCGTAGCCATCAACAATGATTGGGTTGCAAGAAACATCTTATTTTAATGTCTTTAAGGAACCTTGATAAACTTGGAATTATTTTCACCATTTTTGACAAGGAAGATAACTTGTGACATCCTGTTTGCTTTCCTACAAGCTCCTTCTGAAATGGGGTCTATTCTAAAAGGAAAGAATTTGCTCCCTATGGAGAAAGGGAAGCAAAACATTTTTGACAGAGCTGTCTTGCCTGACAGTGTTTGTTTGATAGTGTTGAGGTTTTACTGCCCAGTCAATCCAATGGGGTCATGTCAAGCATGGTAAGCGAGAAACTGACAACTGCCCTTCTTGAATCAGTGGAAGGGAGAGAATGACCGTACAAAGTATTTCAAGATCAGTCTCCATGAAAGAGTGTTGCCCATCCAGTGGGGATCGAACCTGCAACCTTCTGGTCACCAGTCGAACGCACATCAAACTGAGCCAGTATGTAAATTAATATCAATAATTTGGATCAAGTAATCTGATTGGCTGAAAATTGGAAGTGGGCCGGCCCCCTGACACTGCAGTCAGCCCTCATTACTCTTTACTATACTTGTCTTAACCCTTGTCATGCTGAATAAATTAAGATGCCATGCCCACTTCCAATTTTCAGCCAATCAGATTTTTGTTTGTGTTGAGGTTTTACGGCCCAGTCAACCCAATGGGTCATGTCGAGCGCAGTCAGTTTACCTAACCATACATTTACTGGGCAGGCTTAGTCCTCTAAGCGGTTAACCAGTATTGTGCACATTCTTTCGCCAGAAACTGACAACTGCCCTTCTTGAATCAGCGGAAGGGAGAGAATGACCTTAGAAAATATTTCATGATCAATCTCCACAAAAGAATGTTGCCCACCTTGGCGGGGGTTGAACCCGCATCCTCCTGGTCTCCAGTCGGACGGCGCATCCAAATGAGCCACCGAGGCCGTCAGCCAATCAGATAACTTGATCCAAATTATTGATATTAATTTACATACTGAATGGCAAACAGTGCAGATCCAGATCAGTTGGCTTCTTCAGAAGCCAACTGATCTGGATCTACACTGTTTGCAAAGGCAGGGCATATCTGGGTTCAGCAGGACTAGGGTTAAAATATCAGCAAATTCATTTTGCTATCTGCTGATGAGTCTAAAAATAGCTGGATGAATGGCAATGTTGTAGACTCAGATAAGATACATGTATTGCATACAGCATACATCTGCTGCAGCAATCAATTAGATACTGCATATAGCATACAATGGCATCTGATTTATGTCTTCTGTTTGATCTGGCCTGTCTGCCTAAATACTTATAAATGCAGCCTTCCAGTTTACATGATGCTAAAAAATCTTGCAGTAGAATGTTTTTCCCTGAAAATTATCGCAAATTAAAGCATGCCAATGGACTTATGATGGAATGCCATACAGTCAGATAAATATTCCCTAAAAATACACCAAATGGGTTGACATGGTCCATGACAGCCATTGCAAAGCACAACAACTTCAACAGAGACAACTCTGTCAGTACTGTTTTTGCTCCCTTCTGAAAAGGGATCTACTCTAAAAGTAAAGAGTTAATATCACTTGGGAGCAAATTCTTTCTTTTTAGAGTAATTTCTTTTCAGAAGGGGACTGATGTACAGTTAAGCAAACAGGAAGTCATGAAAGCAGTCTGCCTTAAAATATGCCAAACTGGTGGGCACAGTCTATGTCTATCACGAAAACATGCCTATATAATTTTGACCCCCTTATACCCCACTTTTATATTGTAAAACTGGGATTTACAGTGGTATACATTATTTTTTCTTATTTCTGCTCAAAAACATAGATTGTGGGTACTTGTTAGAACCGAGCAGAAATATGAAAAATATCAGAATTTTTTATCTGAACATGTTCATTTTTTGGTCGTAAAATTTTCAATATATTTGAAAAGGCCAGCTCTGCACAGAGTTCAGCATCTTTGCTGTCTTAAGCCTTGGCATAGAGTGGTACTAAGCATTCTGCGAAGTCATTGTGGTGCTGGCTGAATTGAGGTTTTTATTGTGTGCATATATTTGAAGGTACCTTTATTCACACTGCAGCTCAAATGCAGGCATCTCTTCCAAAGGAATTGTAAAGGAGAAGTATTTAGTTATAATTATTGGACTTGTTTTATATCTAGATATGTATTTCAATTCTCACCCAAGATGTTTTGTTAAAACCCCTCCAAGTACAGGGCCTACCACCATTCCTACACCATAAGATAGACCCAGTTTACCAAGGGCATCAGCTCTTTTATTATTTTCTCCAAGATCTGTCACAATCATTTGGCCCCCTAACAGAAAAAATAAATAAGAAAATAAAACATGAAGCTTGTATAGAAATACATATTTAGGTGAATTAAAAAAAAAATATCAATACATGTATGCAACTGGACAGTATATGTATATAACACACTTGTACTGCCTTGCGGTATAAGCCAGCTTTTATAGCGATGCGGTAGAGTGCAGGACTTTGAATCCGGCAGCCCGGATACAATCCCGAGTCAAGTAAAAAGTGTGATCTGCATTTTTCTCCTGTAACATTTGACGCCCAATGTAAATAACCTACATATGTGCATAAAAAAACTCCTTGAATCACATTTCATGTGATTCTTGGACTCCTAGAAATTCAGGGATGAATTTCAATTTGGAAGTGGGGAATGTCACTGAGTATATGCATATAACACACTTGTACTGCTTTGCAGTACAAGCCTTTTTTTAAGGTGATGCAGTAGAGTGCAAGACTTTGAATAATTCAGAATCCAGTGGCTGGGGTTCAATCCCCAGTCAATAAAAATGTAATTTGCATTTTTTCACATGTACATTGTGTTTTTATATTTATTAAATGACATTGCATCTGGCAGTGCAGATAACATTTTTTTTTCACATTTCATCTCATGAGTTATGAGTACTCATTAGGAGTGCCTCAGGGAGTTGCTTCTCATGAGTACCAACAAAATATGTTTTCATGAATAAGAAAAATATCATCACGAGAACATGCCTATATAATTTCGACCCCCTTAAACCCCACTTTTATACAGTAAAACTGGGGTTTACAGGGGTATGTATTATTTTTCTTATTTCTGCTCAAAAACATAGATTGTGGGTACTCGTTAGAACTGCCTCAGCAAGGCGGTTCTAACGAGTACAATAATCTATGTTTTGAGCAGAAATATAAAAAAATATCAGAGTTTTTTATCTGAAAATTTTCAGTTTTTGGAGGTGAAATTTTCTATATACATGTATTTGAATAGGCGTGTTTTTGTAATGTCATCACTTCACTTTTTGGATGAAAAAATTGTCTTATCTGGAACTATGAGTTATTGGCCCTAAGAGTAAACAATGTTCTTTTATCTACTGACCTTTAAACCATAAAATACTAATCACAACACTACAGCAGATGACACTTTGAGATATAATGTTGTGTTTTTTAGAGAAAAAATAAGATTTGATATTTCAAGTATATCGTCTGCTTAGCGTATTGCTTACTTAGGAAATGATTCACATGAAATGTCAAATCTTATTTTGTCTGAAAAATAACAAATTCAATTTTAGAATGTCTGCTACAAATCTCCTTAATGCTTTAACTGTCCATGCTTTGCACTCTTGAGTAAAATTTTCAGCAGACAACATACTGAAATATTTTTTTTATTTTTCCCAGAAAACAAAATTTGACAGTTCATGCAAATTGTCTCTAATGCAAACAATTTACATGAAATGTCAAATTCTTTTTTCTGGGAAAAATAAGAAAAAAAAACATCAGTTTGTCATCTGCTGAATTAGCCAAGAGAGTGGTAAAGGTTAGGTTTAAACTTACCTTGCATTGCATGCATAAATACTGATGGCAGTCTAGAAAGGAACAATAGCGGAACAGACGTTGAACAAGATAACAAGAAATATGTTGCCGAGGAAGACACATAAGCTAAAGTCATGGCTGCTCTGCCTCCAAACAGATCCCCAAACCTTCCATAGAGTGGTCCACCGGCAAGCTGAACTACTGCAAAAGTGGTCTGTAGATAGCCAAACATGGCAGGGTCCACACCAAGTTTCTTTGAAAGATACTGAAAAGAAAATGGTGAAAAACATGAGAATAGGGTCATATGCAAAAATATTTACATTTTCAATGCAAGCACTTAAGATGAATATACAGTATAAATTTCTGAGTGTGTTCATCATTCGATGAACTGAGTGTGTTCATCATTCAATGAATGCAATGGCTTTTACAAGCCACCCCAATACACGCTTCACTGAACATCAAGGAGGGGGGCAAATTCTTTCTTTTTAGAGTAAGTCCCTTTTCAGAAGAGAGCAAAAACAATTTTGACAGCGTTGTCTCCATTCACCTTAAGTTGGTTGATTTAATTAACTGTTTATGAGTCACAAATAAGGTGATAGTTAAGGTGATAATTTTAGTAGATATCAGTAATTTTAGCAATTTTAGTAAATTTCAGTAATGTTGGCAATTTTAGTAAATTTCAGTAATTTTATAAATTTTAGTAAATTTGTGTTATTATTGCCTTAAGATGTCTTGTGGATACTTACTGGAAATAGCCTTGGAAAGGGGAATCCAACGAGTACCCACTGGACAGGTTTTGGTGCATGCAAATATATATATGTGGCAAAAAAAGTTAGGGATATTTGTATGTACGGTGAAATAAAAGGAAACTAAGACATATCTGAAATCTGAAATTGATATATTTGATTACATCATTTCATTTACAGACAAAAATCCATCCGTTGGAGTCTGTAGCACTAGATGTGAATGAGAAAATTTGTATGGAAGATCACTAGGGTCACCAATAAAACCTCACAAATCTGTCCATATCGCGTATGTCCACCTGTTGCATCTATGCAGGCCACACAATGACGACGCAGGAACTGCTGTACTATCCTCGCCTGATGAGGTCTTGCTTTGTCATCCTGCAGCACTACGTGGTACCATAAGACTTCCTCCTCCATACCGGTCATGTTCAACAATGGAGTAGTTTGCTGTGAAGTTGATTCCGACGGTTTGAACAGACACTCTTGTTCCAGTTCTTGAGAAATGTTCACGCAGTTGTTCAGCGCTTACTGGAACAAGTATGTCTGTTCAAACCGTGGGGAATCAACTTCACAGTGCTGGACAGAGCTTGGCCACCTTACGTTGGGGTGCCACTTTCCCAGAGACATAGACAAGCCAGGCTAGCATGGACAAGCAGCATCGTCGATGGACTGATCAACAATGGGCGACTGTACTCTTTACCAACGAGTCACGGTTTCTGCTGGATATGCTTGACAGACGACGTCGCATTTGGCGTCTCAGAGGTGAGAGGTACGCGAACTGCGCCATTGTTGAACATGACCGGAATGGAGGAGGAAGTCTTATGGTATGGGGCAGCATATCTGTTTATTTCCGTACAGCGCTGCTTATGCTTAACAGAACTCTGACAGGCCAACGCTACATCAATGACGTGCTATAGCTGGTTGTTCTGCCTTTTGTTCAACAACACCATGTAGTGCTGCAGGATGACAACGCAAGACCTCATCGGACGAGGATAGTACAGCAGTTCCTGCAGCAGAACAATGTGGATCATCTCGATTGGCCTGCTCGATCCCCTGACTTGTCACCAATCAAGCATGTTTGGGACATTCTCGGCCAGCGTGTACGACAGAGAGTTCCATGACCAAGAATGCTCCAAGCTTTGGGCGCAGCCTTGCAGGAGGAGTGGAGAAGGATACCCCAGCTACAGATTGCCAGACTCATCAGGAGTATGAGTCGTTGTTGTGTGGCCTGCATAGATGCAACAGGTGGACATAGGCGATATTGACAGATTTGTGAGGTTTTATTGGTGACCCTAGTGATCTTCCATACAAATTTTCTCATTTACTTGTAGTGCTACAGACTCCAACGAATGGATTTTTTTCTGTAAATGAAATGATGTAATCAAATATATCAATTTCAGACTTCAGATATATCTAAGTTTCCTTTTATTTCACCATACATACAAATATCCCTAACTTTTTTTGCCACATATATATTTATATGACTATCCATAAATGTAGATATTTTTTTCTTATTTGTCCCCCAAAACATTCTGGTTACTCATTAGAAGCACTTTACAGAGATGCTTCTAATAAGTAGCACTCACTAGAAGTGCCTTACCAAGGCGCCTCTAATACATAAATTACCACAACATTTGTTTTCAGGGAGAAATAAGAAAAACAACTTTCTGGATATTGATACCTCTCTTATTCATAATGTGGAATTATGCAGTGCTCCCTATATTTGGACCTATGCAATTATTCATATATGATAAATGTCCTAAAATTTCATATACCAATTTCTAACAAAATAGCATATGCAAACAGTGCAGACCCAGATCAGACTGCTCCTGAAGGAGCAGTCTGATCATGGTCTACATTGTTTGCAATTTTGCTAGGTATTTTAAGAAATAACTGCATAAAAACCACAATTTAAGCCAAAAAAGTATGGAATAACAAGTTCGAAATTTTAGGACAGTAAACACTGTATTTTGCATAATTTTGGCATATACCCTTAAAAGCGCACAGTTAGGAAATTTCTGGTCTGATTCTCGGGAACATTAAAAATTTTCTTCAAAATTTGTGGACATTGTCCCAGTAGCCATGACTGAGAGCAAAAACATTCTCCGAATGTTCATGAGAATCAGACCAGATCTCAGTGTCTCGCTTACATGACCAGAAAGAGCTTGATTATCTGCATACTTGGCATGTTACTTGAACAAATTCCATTCAGTATAAACAAGGACGTAAATAATACATTTTAATAATTTTATAAGTCTTTGGTATAAACAGAGATATTCTAAAACGTTATGCGTAGCTAAAAATAGAAAAAAAATCAAATCCATGTACATGTACCCAGTCATTTTGGTCATGTGGATTCCCCACACTGATTTCTATCCAGATTTATATAAGAGCATATCATACATGTCATAAGCTGTGGACTAAAATCTGTGAGATAAGGCAACATTTTATGGGAGATTTGACAAAATTCTGTGAGATTTTCTTAAACATCACTTTGGAGCTTCCCCAATATAGTCTAAAGTCTTTTTTTTTTATGTAAGAAGCTTGTGAAAACCACAACAGTGTGTGATTTATGTTTATTTCTTCATAAAATTTGTTGTAAATTGGTCTGAATATTCTGTGAGATTTGAATTTTTTATGGGAACTGCCTTCTAGATAGGCCAAATTCTGTGAGATTTTACCTCAAAGCGGGAGATATGGCATGTATGGCATATGTTGTCAGTATTAGATAAAATTCTAATAAGTACCAATAATATATCCTTTTATAATGAAATTCAGATCATATATACATCAGGGCCCAGTTGTTCAAAGCTAACGATGTCGTTAGTTAACGATTCGTTAAAATTTACATCGAGTGATACGCAAATATGCTGAAATTTTTTGCTGAAAAAATGTGAGTAGCTTTTGCAGTGCAAAAGCTACTCACATTTTTTCAGCAAAAAATATCAGAATATTGTGTATTGAATCCGCTAAAACAGTTAACAAAATGACCCTTAACGAGCTCGTTAAGCTAACGATGCTTTGAACAACCGGGCCCAGTTGTCTTTATAAAGCCCTCTGCTGATCTTTCTTTTTTTATGGGTGCCCTTATATTTGGTGGACATTTTACTACAATTATTTTTAGTTTTGCCCAAAAAGGGCTAATATGGTATATTTGTTTTCCCCAAGCTTCTACTATACCTACTGGCAGAGTACCAGTCTGGATCCAGAAACAAGTAGCATACAGGAATATATTAAAATGAGTGACAGCTATCACTTTATTGAATGTCCATCCAAATACAGTGACGTCCATGCTTGAGATTCCCTTCCTCTGAAGATTGTCTTCCTTTGACAGATATTGCTTTTCTTGCTGATTATCTCCCTTTAATAAAAACTGATTATCTCCCATTGACAAATCTTGATCATCTTCTGTTTGTTCAGAGTCCATGCCCTTGGGTGAGGTGGACTGGTTTGTTCTGTGTTTTAACTGTGGGTTTGTTCCAGTGTCAGTCATTGTGTTGGGTAAATGGGTAAATCTGTTTCAGAAGCTGAAATAAAGTGCAAATGACTGTCACTGAAGTATAAATTTATTGCCATACATGTAGTTCTATATAAGGCCACAGACACATAGGATCAGGTAAGCAATCTGGCCCAAACTGGTCTCTTGCATAGATTTTTCAAAAGATTTTATGTATTTTACTATAATATTTGAACACTTCTGATGGTCATAAAATGTTTAGAAACTTTTAGACATACCGTATTCGACTAATTACCGCACTGTGCGCTTAGGTTTTTCAAAATTACTGGGAACACTCAGTTGTGGTAAAATATGTATCTACCTACTAAGGATACACTATAAAAAAGGTCAGAAAAGGACTTATTTGATGATGATTATGCGATTTTTTCTGACTTTCTTTATTAAGGCATATGTTGTGGGTGCTCATTTGAATTGCATCGACAAGTCGATGCAATTCAAATGAGTAACCACAACATATGCCTTTATAAAGAAGTAAAGAAAAAGTACACTGGCTGTAATCTGAAGACTACGGAATTTCTTGACTGTGCACTTATAGGGGTATGTGTGGTAATTAGATCGAATACGGTAGTTTTAAAAAAAGAGGCTTTTTTTTAGAAATACTTGCCTGATCCTATGCACCTGTGTAAAAGGCACATTTTTTCAACTAAAAAATTACACAGAGACTGAACTTGTTACAAAGTTTGATTAGGTAGTGTATCATGATAATTCATTTGTTTGTGTGGGAGATGCCTTGTTACTCTCATACGATGGCATTTTGTGGCAACTGAATTTCATCTATCAATTGGCTTGCCAATGTGCTATACTGTTGTCTTTTTTTTCAAAGTGCATCAATCCTGTATTGAACAGATGTTCTATACGGCAAACTAATCTGCAAACAGGCAAACTGAGAACCTATTATCTGGAAGATCATTTATAAAAACTAGAAACAGGACCAGTATAAATGCATGTATTAAAAATCCGTTTTGGCTTTAGTGAAACCTTCTGTGACATCGCAGAATGGATTGAGGCATGCATAATGGACATGCAGTTATGGTTTCCAGGGCCTTCAGTTCTTCACATCGCAGATGTATTTCACAACAGACCAATGAAAATGCCATACATCTAGAAAAGTGTATTCACAGTATACCATTTATGAATTTTAAAAAAATCCATGGGCACCATCTAAATCATGAAATACAGTGTTGGGAATCGGAGAGGAAAATCACAATCGATTATCGGGAAAGTAAAACTGATTGATTATCAATTATACAATCGGATATCCCATAACTGGAGTCAAATAATAAATCATTATAGCATATGTGCTTTATGTTTCTATATAACTTAAAATGCAACTAGAGTAATTTAAGATATAGGTTCAGCCGCTGTTTCAAGACAAAGCAGATTTTGCAGCCATGTTTCTAGTCAATGAGTCTTTCATAATACTCTTAATTGGTACATGTAGGTCTCATTATGTGACCTTTGGCCCACATTTCTAAAAATAGAATTTCAAATAAGCGATCGTGAAAGAAAATTATTGATAGTTGCAGATAGTGGGCTCATCTGATTAGTTTTAGATTATTTCGATTAATTGGCACAACACTAGAAATACATGTATGTTAGTTTTATCTTGAGACAAACACCTGTGAGGAAACTACCAAAAGAATTCTACAGCCAGTTTTGGCTTAGATACCAACCAACCAGTCCCAGGTTCTGAGCACAAAAGTAGTTTGGTAGTGTATGTTGTCTGTACTCATTTGAAGTGCCTCATCTAGGTGCCTCTAATGATATAGGAATGACATATTTTCCTGATAGCCCTCTTATAATGAGCTATGGACTTACAACACAGTACATTTATTTATACTCATAGCTCCAGATAAGAAGGTATCTGCATAATATTTTTCCTACTTCTCTTTGAAAACACATGTTGTGTGTGTGGGTACTCATAATTAGAAGTGCCTTGCTCTGTTGCTGGGGCACTTCTAATGAGTACCCACAACGTTTCCATGGAGAAATAAGAAAAATATTATGCAGATATCAGCACTTTTTGGTTGAAAAAGGCACCGAAGCTGGAGTTATGTATATTGTTATAGAAATTTCAAATCCGTCAATAAATCAGCTGATAAGACACATTAGAGGGCAGCATCAACTCAGCTACATATTGTAAAATAATTATTTATCACTTATATGCAATGTCATATCAAATTTTTCACACTGAAGATTGAAAAGAACATATGTTACTGATCTGCAATGTACATACGTTGTTTCCGCTCTTTAAAGGCAAGAGTGTTCCACATTTTGAACTTACAAAAATTGTGGTCAACTTTGTTTACGTGTAAACGGTGAATAGGTACTTTTATGTCGAACAAATTTATCCCGCCCGTTAATCGTGAAATTATTTCGTGAACGTGTGTACTGCACTTGTTTTGCAATATG
The DNA here is from genome assembly GCA_964016985.1 of Anodontia alba. Classification (NCBI taxonomy): domain Eukaryota; kingdom Metazoa; phylum Mollusca; class Bivalvia; order Lucinida; family Lucinidae; genus Anodontia; species Anodontia alba. The sequence continues at coordinate 57,674,772 of OZ024835.1, forward strand.
GGAAGCAGCAGTTTAGCAATTCTGCTATGCAGTGCACTCACCGTGAAGGTTATTTCGTCCACGCTCACACAGGAACGTGAAAGGGATTATCTTCCACGCAATATCTACGCATATTCTACGGAATTTTCGTAGTTGTCCAGGCTGGTTTGCGTGAGTCCGTCGCGAGTACTTGCTGGTCTCCACGATATCCAAGGAACAGATAATGGTATACTGTAACTACATGCGCGGATGCACGGGCTGATCTGAATCTTCACTGATCGCACAGGTCTTATTGTCATGAAATGTTTTCCAAATTTTCATGTTCCCACGTTCTCTTAAAATATTTACTAATGTTGCCTTGTTCCCTGAATATAAATGGACGTTCCCGTGTTCCACACACACACACACACACACACACACACACACACACACACACACACACACACAACGGGTAGCCTCATTCACTGTTCGAGCACGTAACATGGGCCTCAACAAAGCGCCATGTGAAAAAGTACCGGATTCTGTGGCTCAGTCAGGTAAAAAATATTTTGGAAAAGAGGAGAAATTGCTCCTAAGGAGCAATTTCTCCTCTTTTCCACAATATTTGTCCTACACAGTAATGTGACATTGAAAACAAAACAACCACACAAAACAAACACCAAACGAGTGACAGCATAATTTGTGTTTGTGATTCCTGTAACTACCTTTCCCTATGCAACAACCTTTATCTTTATTTGCAACTCGAATCAATTGACAAAATAATTTGTCCATTCATGCAACTAATGAGGATTTTATTTACTGCAGAAAAGTAACATTTGTCATTTCTGTCTACCAGAGATACGTAGTACTGCTCTTGTCTGCCTAGCCGATATAAGTGATGCTGCCTATATCTGTTTATGCAACTGGTAAGGAGTTGATCCACTGATGATTTGTAAGATTTTCACGTCTGTCTACCGGTAGTGAATAATGCTGTTCATATCTGCTGACCAGGTGAGCAGCGCTGCATATGTCTGCTCCTGAAACATTCAGTGCCAATATGTAACATTTTTCACGTCTGTTTACAGAAAGTTAGGAGTGTTATTCATGTCTGTTCGCCAGATGTGGACGAAGCTGCTTTGTCTGCTCTTAGAACTGGTGAGGAGTTTATTCACTGCTAATGTAACATTTTCTAGTCTGGCTTACGGATGTAGGTAGTGCTGCCTATGTCTGTTTATCAGATTTGAGCGGCGCAGCTAATGTCTGCTCAGGTAACTAGTGAGGACTTTATTCATTGCTGATATGTAACATTTTTCACGTATGCCTACAGGAGGTTTAATGAGTACTGCTCACGTGTGTTCATCAGACGTGAGCGGCGCTGTTTTCGTCTGTTTTTGAAACTAGTGAGGAATTTATTCACTACTGATATGTGACGTTATTTATGTCTATCTTCCGGAGGTAATTAGCACTGATTATGTCTGTTCAACAGATTTTGGCAGCGCTGCTCATGTCTGCTCACCAAGCCAGTGGCGTGTTTATTTACTGCTGCTTTGTAACATCCTTCCTGTCTAGCATGGGTAAATACCGCTGTTGAACAGACGTAAGCGGTGAAGTACTCATGTCTGCGCCGGTTAATGAACCCTGCCTGATATGTAACAGTGTCCATATCTACTGGTATTTAGATGTCTGCTCATGTAACGAGTGGTACGTTTATCTGCTGGCGATTAGTAACATTGTTTATGTCTGTCTACTGGAGATTAGAAGCGTTGCTCATATCTGTTCATCAGATGTAAGCAGCGCTGCTCATCTCTGTCCTTGGTTTTAGTGGTGCGTCTATCTACCACCGATATGAAACTTTATTTATGTGTGTCTACAAGAGATAAGTTGCGCTGCAGCGTTACTTATGTATACTTATGTAACTAGTGATGCGTTTATCTACTACTGATATGTACCATTACTCTTATCTACCCACTGCGTAAGTAGCGTTGTTCATATCTGCTTACCATATATGAGCAGCGCTACTCATGTCTGCTCATTTAATAGTAATGCGCTTACATATTGGTGAATGTACCATTTTACGTCTGTCTACCGGAGAAAGGTAGCGTTGCTCTTGTATGCTCATCGGATGTGAGCAGTGCTGCTCACGACTGCTTATGTAATTTTACTGATGTCTGTGTACCGGAGATTGGTAGAATTAAAGGTAGCGTTGCTCATATCTATTCTTCAGATGTAAGCAGCGCTGCTCATCTCTGTCCTTGGTTTTAGTGATGCGTCTATCTACCACCGATATGAAACTTTATTCATGTGTGTCTACAAGAGATAAGTTGCGCTGCAGCGTTACTTATGTATACTTATGTAACTAGTGATGCGTTTATCTACTACTGATATGTACCATTACTCTTATCTACCCACTGCGTAAGTAGCGTTGTTCGTATCTGCTTACCATATATGAGCAGCGCTACTCATGTCTGCTCATTTAATAGTAATGCGCTTACATATTGGTGAATGTACCATTTTACGTCTGTCTACCGGAGAAAGGTAGCGTTGCTCTTTTATGCTCATCGGATGTGAGCAGTGCTGCTCACGATTGCTTATGTAATATTACTGATGTCTGTGTACCGGAGATTGGTAGAATTAAAGTTAAGTAGCGTTGCTCACATCTGCTCATCAGAGATGAGCGGCGCTACTCATTTCTGGTCATGTAGCTAGTAATGAGTTAAACTTCTACTGATATTTAACAGTATTCATGTCTGTATACAGTAGTGGTAAGAGTTGCTCATATCTGTTTATAGGATGTGAGCGGCACAGCTCAATCATTGTTATAAATTATCTTACTTATAACCGTAATAGTGACATGAATATGTATTCATTGTCAGAAAGCACTAGTTAATACTGAGTAAGTAACTGGTCAACTACATCTTAACATTTTGCCTACAGTAGCCATACTAGATCTCCACCGTTCTACCTTTTTTACGATTTTCCAAATTGTCTTTCTTTTTGTTTGTTTATTTTACTTAGGGGGAAAGGGGGATGGGTCGCTGGTGCAGTGGGTGGTCAATTCAGCCTGTTCAGCTTTCACTATGATATATATTGCTTCCTCTCTTTATGTTTGAATTCTTCCTCGGATGCTATGCGTGAGCTTTCAATCGCCCAAGCGTGGAATACAGGCAGGTTAAACGTTCACACATGTTTTTTTTTTGTTTTTTTTTGATGAATGCGCGGAGTATGCGCGAATGTAGAACTTGACCCAAGCAGTCACCCGTCTGCTCGGGCGCCGCATTAAAGTCGCTTTCTTCCTTGACGAGGAAAAGTTTACATTTATCACCAAGACAGAACGTCACTTCTTTATATGGCGAGTAATGTAAAATTTTAGATGAGATACTTAAGGGGAATGCCACAAATAATGGAATCCTGATACGATAAAAGTAGCGAAAATCTACTTACATTGGTAGTTTAGCCAGCTTTTATATGTTTGCAGTTCAGTATTGCTGTATCAAGATAAGCTGCAAACAACTTGCGAGTGTTCTGATCAGAGTGTATTGGTCCACATGCTGATCTGAGCCTTTGCTGGCCGCACGTGCCACTGTTAAAATTCCCACAGCATAACTCTCTTTTCCATATAAAGTGCTATCAATGAAAGGGGCGAAGCAGGAAACCTTATCAAAAGCTACAACTACATTACTGAATAAATGGAGATTTTGACGTGCGTGTACATGTATTATGCTGATTATGCGGACGCCTGATTACCCCTTTATTCTGGGTCCATGTCTGTTGGTATGAACATTCTGATTCGTCATTCGTTTACGGATTTATGAGTTTGGATTATGGCTTGGGTACCATTGCCACAACTACATTCGGTCTATTATTATATTATATTATATTATATTATATTATATTATATTATATTATATTATATTATATTATATTATATTATATCATATTATATTATATTATATTGCAATTCCTCAGTATCCTTTTGTTAATCCGTTCCACGGAAAAAAACATACCGCGAATCCACTTTATTCACGCTTATTTATGTTTACTTTGACTACTCTCCTGAAACACTGATTTTAGCATTGATCGTTAATCCCGACCACACTCGACCCATAATCCTTTCCACGCAACTGTTGCGTGAGCTCCACGGTCCAAGCAAATCACATGCAAAAAAACCACGTAATTTCCATGCATTTTCCACGCAAACACATTGCGTGACTTCCGATATTTTGTAGCGTGGAGCGTAAGCAGTATATCCTTCACATTGAGTGATGGTAAAATGTTTTTTCGACACCAGCCCGTATTTCACTTACATATTTCTACTGCAAAGATCCTGAACAGACATGTTGTCTATTCAAGCACATTTCCTGTCTATTTACCTGTACATTTCACGACCAGAATTGTACAGAAATTAATAGTAAACTCGTATTAACTTGATTAAAATTCAATTTTAGAAGAATGCGATAATAATTTAAAAAAAAAAAAAAAAAAAAAAAAAAAAAAGGTAAGAGAAAAGTCCAGGGAGTGTCACAATCACAAACCGCAGCCCTTCCCAGACCCCAAGAGGAAGAGGAAACCGACAAATCCAAACAAGCACAAATCGAACAAACGTACGAAAAGCACTAAGATTAGCTCTCTCTTCCCCAAGCGAGGTAATCGCAATACTAAAAGGACTAAAAAACACAAGAACAAAATGACACATGGAAAGACATATAACAAATCGCCTCGTAGAATAAACCACAAAGCAACAAAGAGTAAGACTAACACCGGGACCACGCCTTAAATCGGTCAGTAGAGTAAACCACCGGGGGGGTGGGGGGCGGGGAGGGGGGCGGGGGTTTAAAGCACTTTTACAGCTAACTAACTTCACCCTGGGTCCCGATGCTATTCTTAATACAGAAACACATAAAAATTCGGTTCGCATAAAGGCTCCCAACTCAGTCAATGCATCAAAGCGAAAACACAAAAATCAAATTAATCACTATAATAAACAAAGACAAGTACTCATGGCTAATTCTATTGTGTGCTAGAGTAAATGAAAACCAATAGTAGAACCACGGCGGGCCAAGCCAAAGACATATCGTCAAGCCCTAACCCACTGGTTAAAGTTTTACGAAGAAGCCGTCATTGGGTCTGAGGCCCGAACCGCCGTCGTGCAATTAAAGAGTGAAGCATAGCCATCAACAATGATTGGGTTGACAACTAGGCATGCAGTCTGCCGCATAATATCCAGGCTATAACCAATTCTTTTATAACGGTTAATAAGTTTTCTGAATTGCTCCGAAAAGTTAGATTTACCTACAATTTTTCTAAATATCTGTACACTAAGTCACCGTAAAATTCTGGTTCCGATATACCTTGTTGCAGAAGTGTTTTCAGACTGACGCTATATTTTCTAACAAGGCATTGTGTCTGCGATAAAATTTCGAAAACGCCTTACGAAGTTTAAAATAACGATAGCCCTGCCTATGAAGTTTGGCAGTAAGGGCTTTATTACGGTAGTTAAAGTCATTAAGATTTGAAGAAGCTCTGGCGAATCTAATAAGTTGAGATATGTATACCCCATATGAGGTACGCCGGGGGACATCGCCATCCAGAAAAGGGAAATTGACTATATCAAAATCAAAATCGTCTCGTTTATCATAAATTTTGGTGGAAACCGTACCATTAGAAATATATAGATTCAAATGCAAAAAGGTGCCTCGGTATCAAAAGAATTTGCTCTATTTAATTGGAGTTTCGTAGGGTATATCCGGTCCACCATTTGGTCAAAGTAAATATTGTCAATATTTAATAACTCATCAAGGTATCTTGAAGTTGAATTGAAAGCCTCAATAATGTCAGCCTGATTTTAACGTGTGAGAGACTTCATGAAATCTCTCTCATAACAAAAAAAAAAAAAAAAAAAAAAAAAAAAAAAAAAAAAACAAATTCAATACATTGCAACGACGCGCATGTAAATTAATACTGGCACAGGAATATAATGGTCTGCAAGAATCTTTAAAACGTCTTGATATTTTGTCTTTTGATCAAATTGTTTTCCTAAATAAAGCAAAAAATTATGTATAAATGTTATAACAATCTAGCGCCCACTTATTTGCAAGAGCTTTTCCAAATGGGATATGTTAACCATGACAATACTGCATCGAACTTACGATCAATGTCTAGGAAGTTTTTTTTTATATTACCACTGGCTAAACAACTTATTCAAGAGTAGTCTTTCATTCTCTGGCGTAATGGTCTGGAACAGTATTCCTGTTAATATAATGAACTCACAGTCGTTAGACATTTTTGTAAAAAGGTGTACTTATTGGATTAAACATTGATATATATATATATATTTTCTACTATATTTGCAATTTAACATTATACAGTCAGGGATCAAAAGTAATTCCACAATGTCAAAAATCCCATAGAGTTCAATGCATTTTCATGTTTATAAAAAATAAATTATAATAAAAATAATTGTTTATATCTTTATAACGTTCACATCATTTGAAAGCTGGACGATTTGTGTAATATTCATTGTGATTCTCATTGGATTTTCTCTATGCAAAGTTGAGAGACTAAGAATTAAATTTAGTGTAAGACATTTTGGGCAGTTTTTGAGCGACTTCACCATTGACGTTAATGGAAATCTGCCATTTTTAAAGTGTCCTCTTAATTTAAAGTATTGTATCTAAAACAGATATCCATTATTTATCAAAGTCATATATTTTGGACATGCATCATTTACCTTTCCAATCATTACAGAACATCAGTATTTTCTTTACGATGTTGCACAATATTAAGTGTCTTGTAAACAATAAAATGCATTAAAGTCTATGAGAAAACATTTTTGTGGAATTACTTTTGGACTCTGACTGTATATACCTCCACCGCCATAATTAAAAATTGATATTATACGTCTCTGTCTGTCTCTCTGTCACTCCCTGTCTGTCTGTCTGTCTGTCTGTCTGTCTCTCTCTTATTGTTGTTTTTTTTTGCCATGAATACATTTTAATTGTTATTGATTCATTTCTCCAATGAAAATATACATATATGCCGGCCTCGGTGGCTCAGTTGGATGCGCCGTCCGACTGGAGACCAGGAGGTCGCGGGTTCAACCACAGCCGAGGTCGGCAAAATTCTTTCGTGGAGATAGATCATGAAATATTTTCTACGGTCATTCTCTCCCTTCCGCTGATTCAATAAGGGCAGTTGTCAGTTTCTTGCGAAAGAATGTGCACAATACTGGTTAACCGCTTAGAGGACTAAGCCTGCCCAGTAAACGTGTGGTTAGGTAAACTGACCGCGCTCGATATGACCCCATTGGGCTGACTGGGCCGTAAAACATCGACACAAACAAACAATATACATATATGTATGTTAATCTTCACACCTCAATTTAATGTATCTTTATATATTATGCCCATGCATATTTATTTACGCTCGCACTGTTTGTGTATTTGTTGCTAAAGAGGGCCCCAAGGAAGATTGGCGACCAGCCAATTGGGTTACCCTCTCAAAATAAAGAATTTACTTACTTACTTACTTACTAAATCTCCCATCTAATAATTTGTTTGAAACAAGATGGCGGCCGGGCAAAGCGGGTTTGTTTTTAGCTTGGGACTTTTAATGTTTTTACTGAATACATGTGTTTTAACTAAAGATCATTATTTCACTAGAGACAGATACTTGGATGCTGGAGAGTTCATAATTGACTGCTCAAACTGGGAATTCAAGGACATTTCATTGATCCAATATGTTTCATACTTTACCTGTGATTCGCCTCCAGACATCTACATTGGCGGAAACGAAATCGAAAAGAGATTTGTCAAATGTTTAGATCGACATAACACCTGTGGACACAAAACTGTGCAAACTTTGATGGGCTTCATTTCATTTTGATATGCCACATTTATCTAATATATCCTAACATCCTGTCAGTCACTTGCTAGCCAGATATCAATGCAAATCATATCATGTTGTATATTTCACAGCAGACATCTGCATCAGCCAATTAAAACACATCCCAAATGTCAAGAATATACATCAGACCTGAAAGTAGGATGAGTGCTTGTCAAAATGAATCAGATCAATCAATGTAAATTGTTAGATCTACTTTAAGAATTCTTAGGTGAATGACATTTGATTGTCAAACAAACATGAAGCAAAGAGACTCATTGAAAGTTACTTTATTGGAGTTTGCACAGATTTGTGTCCACGGGTGTATATGAAAGTCAACTCTCAAACTTTGTTCCTTCTGTGCCTCATGCAAAGCGGAGACATGCAACCTCACCCTGGCCCAAAAAATTCTCCCTCCCAGACTGTAAACAAAACCAACAAAAAAACTCAGACAACCCAAATACCCCTGTGTTGTTTGTAGTAAAGGAATTACCTTCCGTAGTAAAGCTGGCAGTTGTAATCATTGTGAAAGGTGGACACACATAAAATGCTCTGGTTTTATAACAGCTGAGAAATATGATCGTTTGGCTCAAAACAACTCAGACTTTAGCTTCACCTGTAGTAACTGTACATTTATGAACTTGCATTTTTGCACCGAGGAAATACATGCTACTGACAGCTTTTCAAATCAACGTGGTACAGGCAATACACAACTTCCTTCCGATTCAGTTTCGGAACATTTTCAATGTTTTCAGAGGAAGGGTCTCCACTTTTTGCATATGACGCCAGATCATTATTACCGAAAATGTCGGAACTGAAACTGATACTTATTGCATCAAATTCCAAAGCGGCGGTTCTATCTATAACAGAAACTTGGTTGGACGATTCGGTTTCAGATGGGGAAATCCATATAAAAAACTACTCGATAGTCCGTAGAGACAGAATCAGGAATGGCGGTGGTGTTTGCGTTTACATCAGAAATGACATTGCTTTTAACTTCAGATCGGACCTTCAAAGGAACAGTGATGAAATGATTTTTGTAGAACTGTTGCTACCGAAGACAAAACCTATTATCATTGGGTCAGTGTATAGACCACCAAAGCAGAATGACTTTTTAAGTAATTTTGAAGAGATCTTGACTCATTTACGATCAGACTGTGATTCTGGGGGATTTTTGTTGTCTACAGAGATCAAGCAGTATTTTTAGACCCTATGCAAACATCTTAAAACTTTTTTATTTACATCAAATCATAGCTGAACCTACAAGAATCACACCAACTTCAAGCAGTCTTCTGGACCATATTCTGTGTAATAATAAGGAGAAATTTGTCAATCAGGCACTATTCCTATAGGTTTAAGTGATCACTTTTTAACACACTGCACCAGGAAAATTTCAAAAGGACAGATCCACAAGCACAAGTATGCAAAAATCAGGTCTCTCAAAAATTACACAAAAGAAGAATTTGTTCTAAAGCTAACTTGAGCTGATGGGGTCAGTGTTTCAATGCATGTGACATCAATACTGCTTGGTCAGCTTTCAGGGACATTTTTCTTTCTATTTTAGGTTCTGTTGCTCCAGTAAAAGAAGTAAGACTCAAACAAAGAACAACCATGGATCAATTCAGAAATATTGGACTTAATCAAACAAAGAGATCTTTATCTCTGTCAATTTAAAAAATCAAAAGACGGAGCTGTTTATAAATTGTATTGTTATTTTAGAAACAAAGTTCAAAGAGAAATAAAAATTACAAAATCTGAATTTTTTTCAAACAAAATTGAGGAAAACAAAAACAGTCCCCGAAAGCTGTGGCAACATTTAAAAGATCTTGGATACAAAAACAAGAAGTGATTCTTCAAATTTTGTATTGACCATTGATGACCAAAACTGCCATGATCCTAAAACAATTGCAAATTATTTTAATGAATTCTTTGCTACAATTGCAGACAAACTGATACAAAAACTTCCATTAGGCAAAAAGCATTATGATTGTAGTTCTGCACTACTGAAAACTTTCTATAGTAGTAGTGAAAGGGAAGATTTTACTTAAGGCATGTATCTGAGGAGTTTGTTTTCAAGGAACTCAGTCAGTTAAATTCTCACAAAAGCACTAGCCTGGATGAAATCCCAGCAAGATTTTTAAAGGAAAGGGCATCCTTTTTGAAAATTCCTGTTACCTTTTTAGTGATTATGTCTATTTCTGAAAATTGTGTGCCAGATGCTTTAAAAATTGCTAGGGTAAAACCACTGTATAAGAAAAATAGTAATTTGGATGTTGGAAATTACAGACCAGTGAGTATTTTGAGTGTTGTTTGCAAAATTCTCGAAAAAGCCATCTATATTCAGCTTGAAACTTATTTGGTCAAAAATAATATTATCTAAGGCTATCAGTCAGGGTTCAGAAGCTCTTTCTCTACAGATACTTGCCTTATTCATCTTTTAGATCACATTAAAATGAAAAATGCAACTTTTAGATCTGCAAAAGGCTTTTGACACTGCTGATCACAACATTTTATGCAATAAACTGAAACTTATGGGTATCAAGTCAACTAAATGGTTTGAGTCCTACCTGAGTAACAGGAGTCAGTTGGTCAATGTTGGTAAAATTAACTCAGACACAGCAGCTGTAACTTGTGGTGTCCCTCAAGGGAGTATTTTAGGGCCATTGCTATTCTTATGCTATGTGAATGACATGGTGATTAGCATTGACCCAGACTGCAAACGTTTGTTATACGCTGATGACAGCTCAATCCTGTTCTCTCACAGAGATCCGGATCAGATTGCTAACAAACTAGGAAAGGTTCTTGAATCTTGTTCAGATTGGCTAGTTGATAACAAACTGTCACTGCACCTTAGTAAGACAGAATGTATATTGTTTGGGTCAAAAAGAAAACTTAACAAAGTCAAAGACTTCAAGGTTGCCTGCTATGATCACAAGATTGAACCTACAACATCTGTAAAATACCTGAGCCTCAATATTGATAATTTTCTGTCCGGTGAATTGGTGGTCAATAACATTCTTTCCAAAGTAAATGCTCGTCTTAAATTCATGTATCGACACAGTAACAGTCTGTCTTTACGTACAAGAAAAAACTTGTGTTCAGCCTTGATTTTATGTCACTTTGATTATTCTTGTTCGTCTTGGTATGATGGCCTCACCAAAGGATTGAAGAGAAAATTGCAAATTGCTCAAAACAAAGTAGTTAGATTTATCAATTCTCTAGGACCCAGAACAAGGATTACTGCTGATATCCTTGCCGAATTGAATTTGCTTAACGTTGAAACATGGGTAAAACAGCTGAGGCTGAATCGTGTGCATAAGATTTTCTACAACTTGTGTCCTACATATTTGAAGGAGAACTTTGTTCAGTTGAACGCTGTGCACCTGCATGATACAAGGTCTAGTCGTTATAACTTCTTAGTTCCTCATTGTTGAAGTGTTGAACATTCTACCTTCTATTATAGAGGGATTGCAGATTGAAATTCTCTTTCTGACTGGTTAAAAGAATTAGAGAAACCACACGGGTTCAAAGCATCCCTCAAAAAAATATCTTATTGAGCATCATCAAGAAACTGAGATTGGTGATTTTTTTTTCTTTTATTGATTGCACAATGTTTTTTTCTATCCCATATTTTGAAATGATTCAGAATCTGTGATATATTGTTGTCATGTCTGTCGCGCGCACCAGATGACTATTGTCTGCTTTATGCTGAGCGGATTTGTCCACTAGCCAGTGTGAGTGTCGTTACCCTGAGCCGGGTTTGATTGTTGGTGGGACCCTTTCCAATCACGTGAGAACACTGCTATGGGCGGCAGGGTTGGGTGTGGTCAGTGTATGATTTGCTCCCGCATTAGGGCTGTCAAATATAAGGCCCCGATTCTTATCCGTGGTATCCTGGTGTTCCTGACGATTGATACTATAAGGTTATTGGTATCTGATATATTTATAACTAAGAGCACCCTTCAGTGATAGGTTAACATTGGAATTCTCATGCAATAAAATTCTGCTTCTCTCGTACCAAAATCTTGGAACTGTTAAAATGGACCCCATTGGAAATAAGCCATATGGCTTTATGGGCTATCCATAGGTTTTAAGATCATAATTTTTAAATTTCTGTGATATGTGGGTGCAGATGCGGGTGCGGGTGCTGGCGCCCTAACCCACCATGCCAAAATCTATATTTTTTCTTAACTTATAAAATCAAATTTAACTTTTAAAGTGATATTAAAACTACTGTTGCTATAGATCCATCAAACTATTTTAAATTATTCAAATGAGCTCTTTTTACTAAATCATTCACAAATTCATACAAATATATGTAATAATTCTCATTCATATGTCATATCGGTTTTTGTTGATGCTTATATGTTGATCTTAATGCCTGAATAAATCTTAATCTTTTTAATCCTAATTATTGTGGATCTTTTATTGCTATGAATCATTTTTTTTTTCAAAATAGAAATAACAGACAATATAATGCATAAAATTATAATGATCTATTTATCTTTTCATGATGCCATACGGACATGAGGACATAATTAACTATGTTACATAAGTAATTTATTTATGGGTAGACTTTTTTATGGATCGAGTTTGCTTTGACTGTTTTGGGCCGAATTGTCTGGTTACCTTCACGAATCACTGTGTTTACCGCAATCGTTCACGAATGTGTTAGGAGCTCTGCACCGGAAACCGACATAGATTACTTCCGGTGTTTGGGAACCGAGCGGCAACGTTGATTTGTTTTCAGATTAATTCAGTGTAAAATCAAGCTGATGGACACCAAAAGAAAAGCAATGGATGGGGCTCTTGTGCCTTCTAAACGAGCCAGAAATGAAATGGTTGCGATAGGCGAAAGAGAAAACGCATTAATTCAAAGTGTATGTTTTGAGTTGAATGGGTGGGGTGTGATCTTTTACAGCAAGCTGGCATATAATGCATGGATTTTCATATTCCTTTGTACCAGGGTCTTTTGTTTAAAGCAGTAGACCGAGTGGCTAGAAATAATCGATGCCATATTATCAAGTGATCAACGTACGATGTACAGTCGACTCATAATCTCCAACTCGCATATTCTCAAATAACTGCTTATCTCAAAGTGAAAATCTGGCCCCTGTTTTAACACAGAGATCTACGAACAATATCTTGGGAGTCAAATTAAAGATTCATTCTGTTAAAGGTGGTTGTTAGATTCATTCTGTTAAAGTAGTTGTTCGATTAATTGTTTTCCTCAGTTGTTCGATTAATTGTTTTCCTCAGTTCTGCAAATCTGATATATAGACGTACGGATATCTCAAAGTGTTTCATCGTCCCTTGGATTTCAAAATAACAAGTCAAATGTAGATGTAGACCCCATCCCCCCCCCCCCCCAAAACAAATATACTGGAAAATCAGTTGTATTCTATTCTTTTCAATAATGCAGATACTGACAACACAAATTTGAACTGTCTGGGCTTTCTTTGACCATTGAACTATTCTCAAGATAGTATGACTGTTTCAGAGTGCAAGGAACAATTTACTTTGGATAGGAGTCAAGGACATATATTTGCTTGGCCTTATGTGTCTGAATATATATGTTATATGTAAACATGGTAATGCGTTACGAAAAAATTGATACTCAAATTTTTCACAAAAAATTGTTGTTTACACAGAAAAGCCTTGTTTTTAATATTCCATTTCATAAAGTTCAATTTTCTAAGTCTGCCCTGGAAATTTATGGTTAGGTGAACTGACTGACTTGACATGACCTTAATAGTTTTTACTTGGCTGCTCCCAACTCAACCAGTCACAAATTTCAAATGCCCTTTAACACTTAGCATGCTATGGGCAAATTAAGCAGATGGCAAAATAATGATAGAAAAATAGGCTTTGACATTTCATTTAAAATGTTTCCTGAAGAGACAATTTACATGAAATGTCAAAGCCTGCTTTCTTGGAAAAATTAGAAAAAATATTTCCAGTTGTTGTCTTGAAATTTTTCCCCGCTATGCTAAGTATTAAATAGACAGCAACAATACTAGCATCTTATTGGTCATTTTTCCAGATGATTTAGCTTAACAAAAAAATTGTTTGTTTAGGGTAACATCTCCAAAAATGATAGAAAGGTTAGGTGCTATTTTTTTTTTTTTTTATACATGTATATGGAAAAATCACAAAATGTTTCCACAAAAACTGGATTTTTTCATATATTTTCTAGAAATATTGAAGAAAAAAAATAAAAATAAAAAAGGTTTTCCAAAAAAATCAAAGTAGGATCAGGTTACCCAAAACAAACCCTTTTTTTTTTTTTTTTTGTTCAGGCCTAGATTGTTAAAGACGAGTATCTGATAATCATTCTGGATAAATAAACCAATATGAATATCTTCTTAACAGTGCTCCAAATAATTATTTTTCCAATCAGTATCGTATTGGTCAATTTTAAGCCAATCAGTAATGGCGAAAACCGGGATTCATGAATCAGTATCTATGCTGCCGACATTTTTACAGAGCCACAGATAATTTTGGGGGCATTTGGGTATTTAACCCCATCAAAATTTAATCAATTGGGTAAAATCATATTTTAATTTTTTTTGGTTTGAGTAAAGATACCCCCCAAAATGAAAATAAATTGGGTAAAACTTATAAAACAGAAAGAAAGAGCACAAAGAAGCCTGATTTAGGTATTTAAAACATGGTATTTCATTATACCCTATTAATTTTATGATATTATTTGTCATATAAAGAATAAAAACATCCATTATGTGAAGTAATCATGATATAAGATATTAATCATGTGCTTTTCTGGCCTTGAAACTTTAATTTTCACACTTGAATTTGGAAATAATTGGGTACTCTGTCAAATTAATTGGGTATCAATACCCAAGTTTTTGAAAATAATTGAGTATTTGCTCAAAACATAGGGTATTTTACTCGGATACTCCCCTTATCTCTTGCCCTGTTTTTAGTTATATTCCTTGGCTTAAAGGGCTAGTGGGGAGGGTATGCTGTGGTTTAAATAATTTGCTTTAAAGTTTGTCTTTTAATGCTTTGATTTTTGTTTATGTCTCTTCCTGTACATCTCCATTATTTTTTGTGCAGTACAATATGGCTGATCATTGTTTTGTATTTACCTCTTTCGTAGCTGAAAAATAGAACTTCTGAAATGGGTGCTACATGCCATATCTCATTCTTCAGGGAACCCTTTTTAATAACAGAATCAAGCCTAGTATTTGGGTGATCTTCTTTGAATTTTTTTTTTGTTCACCTGCTCTAGCAACATCAGTCACTGTACTTAGCTTTCCAGCACAGAAGTCTTATCAGTGACTTTAAAACCCGCATGTTGCGGGCTACTTCCACTTCCGACACTGTTTGCAGATCGGCCATGATAGCAGGTATGATCACTTGTGTTGCACACTAAATAAAGACACTGGATGAAATGACGATGACTGGCTAAAATATCCCATTATTTCATTTGATGGAGTTCTGCAATCTCTCTCCTCAGTCCTTGTTTTCTGGCGGCTATGTTTTGTAATCTGGTAAAACCCCAATGTGGAATGGTTACTTGCAGTTCTTTGCCGCTAACACTTATCTAGACAGTGACGCAGAGAATCGCTCTTATGTGCAGAAGTTTATCGCAGGAAATTGTTACACTATGTATTCGGGTGAAACTTTTGCAGTCACTCTGCTGTGTATTAGGGTGAATCTTTCGAACAGTGCTTGCACTATCTGTCAAATTCAGGAAATCCCAGGACTTCCTAATTCTAATATCTGGAAGTCCAGGTAATCAAATTGTTTCTCTCACTTCCAAGCATTTAACCTCCATATTCTTAAACTCTCATTTATGGAGTAAAACTGCCAATTTTAAGCTAAACAACATACAAATTCTTTCTAAATTCTTTTTATAAATGGTCAGTTGTCTTTAAAGCTTGGGAGTCCCAGACTTCCTGGCACTGATTTTTGGAAGTCCCAGGGCAATTTTTGGGAGTCTCTGACTCCCAGACTTCCCTTAATGCAGGCACTGTTTCGAAGTGAACAAAGCTGGAATATGCATACAAAAATTTATTGCTTTGCATACAACAGACTTTGTTTACATTTTGATAGGCTACAGATTAATTGTTTTCTTGATTGAGAATGTTTGAGTAGTTACGGAAAATACGCTGCTTATCTGAGGCACTGAATCTCTTCTGATTCAGGTTAGTTTATCTAAAAATGGATACAACATTGCACACTTACTGGTTACCGGAAAAGACTCACCGTATCTGTTGACGGCCTCGATGGCTCAGTTGGATGCGCCGTCCGACTGGAGACCAGGAGGTTGCGGGTTCAACCCCAGCCGAGGTTGGCAACATTCTTTCATGGAGATTGATCGTGAAATATTTTCTACGGTCATTCTCTCCCTTCTGCTGATTCAAGAAGGGCAGTTGTCAGTTTCTGGCAAAAGAATGTGCACAATACTGGTTAACCGCTTAGAGGACTACATGTAAGCCTGCCCAATAAACGTGTGGCTAGGAAAACTGACTGCACTTGACATGACCCCATTGGATTGACTGGGTCATAAAACCTCAACACAAACAAACTCGCCGTATCTGTAAAAAATGTATCCATATTCGATATTGGCTATTTTTCACACTGACCTGTATTTGATGCAAAAGAATTGGTAATTTACGGTTGTATGGACACTATCTGGAACACTGTTGTTGATGAGTTTCCTCACAGGTGCCCGAAGTTATGGAATAATATGAGCTATATCTAGTACCACAACATGTACAGTACTTGCAAATATTTTTCAGGAAGCAAAAGGAAATATCAATACTTTGTGGTTGAATTAAAAAGTGCTATAATTAGAGCTATGCCCTGATAGCGCAAGATAAGAGAGGGTTTTCCTCATAATATTTTTCTTATTTTTCCATGAAAACATATGTTGTGGATACTCATAAGAAGCACTTCACTGAGGTGCTTCTAATGAGTATCACAACATATGTTTTTGTGGAGAAATAAGAAAAAATAGCAGCACTTTTTAGTTGAAAATAAAGAAAAAGTGCCTTATTTGGATCTATGCAGTGCTGTAATGTTCCGTTCCTGGCACAGTTTGTCTAAATTTCAGGGTATACAGAGGCTGTCTAACTTGTCGGCACCAATAATGTTGCTAACAGGTCATGAAGGGGAAGTGTTTGGAACTAAATTTTCTCCTGATGGGAAAATGTTAGCATCTGCTGGCTTTGACAGGCTTATATGTGAGTAGCTTTTTATTTCCAGCTTTAATTTCACAATTTTTGTCAAAGTTTTTTTTTTGAGATTACAGTCTACAAAATTTTAACATGGTTAAAGCGATTTTTGTGCCAAGCAAAATTTGTAGCAGGCAAATTTCTAAGTGTGGTTACAAATGTAGGTAAACTGACCACACACGACATGACCCTAATGGGTTGACAGGGTTATAAAACCTCCCACTTTTAGGATTAACACACCCAATGAATAAGCATTCATTACATATATTAGAAAACAATTTTTACTTGTCATATAAATTTTTTTACAAGATATTTCTTGTGTTTATTTAGAACTATATTCTTAGAACTGTTTTCGTAGCTCCAGGTAAGAGGGTTATCCAAGTATTTACACAATATTTGACCTAATTATCAAGTTCTTCTACATTTTTCAAAATTACTGGAAAAACGTAGTAAAATACGTATCCACCTATACCATGTACACTAAGGGTACACTTAATCCTTAAAATGCCAAGAAAACCTGCATCTGAAAATGTTGTCTGTTTATGTCGTCTGCTGAATATTCTTGCAAACTTTTCAAACCTATTTTTGCATACAGGCAAACAGTGTGGATCTTGATCAGGAGCAGTCTGATCTGGGTCCAGACTGTTTGCTAAAATGACTTTTAAAATCACAAGCAGATGACAGAGCAGACGACAGTTGTTGTGATTGGCAGTTTAAGGGTTAAAAAAAGAAAATCAGAAAAGGACTTATCTTATGGTGCTTACGCGACTTATCATTCAGTGCTTACAAGTCAATTCTGTTAAACTGGGCACCCACAACACATGACTTTGTATAGAAATACATGCAGACAAAAAGTACACTGGCTGTAATCTGAAGAGTGAAGAATTGCTTGACTTTGCGCTGATAGGGGTATGTGTGGTAATTACAATGTAGGTCGAATATGGTATTTTTCTTATTTCTCTATGAAAAGATATGCTGTGGGCATTAAAAAGTGCCTTATTAAGATGCTTCTAATGAGTACCACAACATAATTTATGTTTTCATGAAGAAATAAGAAAATTTTTATTTTTTTTTATTTTTTATTTTTTTTTTGCTGAAAAAGAGCACCTTATCTGGAGTTATTTGACAGGCCCTGCATTTATATTTTTGTTTGTTTATGAACTTTTCTAATAAATGTTTACTTTGCAGATTTCTGGAATGTGTTTGGGGAATGTGAGAACTTTGCTGTGTTGAAAGGCCACACTGGAGCTATCATGGAACTACAGTTTTCCTCTGATGGCAGGTACATGTACATATATTATAAATAGACATTATTACTACAATAATGTACCAAGTTAAGAGGGGGCATTTTACATAATATTTATCTTACAGTCAACTCTCATTTTCTCGAAGTCTAAGGGGCTCTCTGAAATACTTCGAGATATCCATACTTCGACAGATCAGATTTGCAAAATTAAGGGTAAAATAAATAAATGTACAACCACATTTCACCAATGATTAAGTAAAATAAGCTCCTGGTTATATATTGATTGGAAATATTGTTGAAAAGCGGAGAAATTGCTCCTAAGGAGCAATTTCTCCACTTTTCCACAATATTTTGTTACCTAGTGCCAGATCTCCGTGTTAAAACAAGGACCGGATTTTTACTTCAAGTTAAATGGTAATTCGAGGTAAGCGAAGTCGAGATAACGAGAGTTGACTGTATTTCTTGAAAACATATGATGTGGGTACTCATTACAATTGGGTACTCATTACAATTGTTTCGGCGAGACACTTATAATGAGTACCCACAACATATATTTTAGTGGAAAAATTTGAAAAATGTGAGTACTTTTTGATTGAGAAAAGTGCCTTATCTTGAGCTATGGTATCACATCAATATTTTTCTGATTTTTCCTGGAAAATAGGGCTTGACATCCTAAGGAGTCAGATCATATGAATTGCCCATTCCAATTTTATGAGAAAAAAAAAATACATATCATTCTTTAAAGTATATTTCTTATTCTCTGGAAAAGTGTGCAGGTGGCCGAGCAATTAGCATTGAGGTACTCCTGGCCGGATCACTAGTTCCATGTTCAAATCATACAGGAGGTGCTGTTCAGTCTTGACTGGTACTTCATAGCACAGAGCCTTTCATTATCACCCTTTTTTGTCACGATATGAGTTGAATAATGTTGAGAGATATAAAACACCAAATCCTCATCTTATTCCTGGAAAATTGGGCTTGACATTTCATATGATTTAGGGGATAGCTGCATTCAAATTTGTCATTTGGGGAGGTATAGCAGCGGTTTTACGATCGGAAATTTCGGTTTACGGTGACGCATCAGCGGAGCCGTAAAACATAATTCGCAACCTCAGAGGTGTAAAATTCCCTTATGGTCTTAATTTTTCATGTAGATGCTAGAAATAAAGGAAAAGTGAAGAAAGTTCTGAAAATCTCACTCGCCCTGCTTTAAAATTTACCCATAATTTCGAGCGGGCGAGTGGAATTTTACACCCCTGAACCTTAAAACTGTCGATTTCACCTCCCAAAATGACTAATTTGAATGCAGTTATCCCCATTCTAATGTATTTATTCATTTTTTTCTGTTGAAAAAGTGTACTATTTGCTCAAAGCGACAAGTGCTATGAGCTGCCTAAAACCAAATGCCAGCCAGTGAGAAGAGACGTTATGTGATGATGTTGGATTTCCGACGTTCACCGTATATCGCAGAATATACCATCGCAAATTTTTTACATTATCCAATCAGACGACGCATTACATACGCAAGTGCATTAGACTGTGAATTGTCTTCTAACTTTGGCTAAGGAGACAAGTCACATGAGATGTCAAGCCCAACATCTATCACACATTTCTGTTCTGGTAATATTATGATGGGTCTACTAAGAGTTAATAATAATAATTTTCTTGCCTCAGTATTTTAGTGACAGCATCAACAGACAAGACCCTGGCCTTATGGGACGTAGATGCCGGTGTGAGAATAAAAAAGTTGAAGAGTCATAATAGTTTTGTCAATACCTGTGCATTAACAAGGAGAGGGCCACAGTTGGTGTGTAGTGGTAGTGATGATGGTACAATTAAAGTAAGTACAGGTGCATGATATAGTATCGTCCTTTTATTACTGTCAAAATACAGTCAAACTTCACTGGCTCAAACATCTTTGTTCTAGCATAGCACTTGTTGAGGAGTAATTGGTGATAATTCTGGGACAAGTTTCTTATTTCTCCATAAAAACATATATTGTGGGTACTCATTAGAAGCGCCTCGCTGAGGCGCTTCTAATGAGTACCCACAATATATGTTTTTTGGAGAAATAAGAATGACAACAGGAAGGAAAAGTCATTTTATGCAGAAACCAACCCACATTGGGTGGAACTCCCTCTAGCTAGAACTTATTTATATGATCCCAAACCTGATAGAGCCATTGAAGTTCTGTTCTGTCTATGAATTCCAACTGCATTGAAACAATCATTATAGCTCTTTGTAAGACATTTTTCAGCCAAAAACTATTATTTTCCATAATAAACATACGTTGTGGCACTCATTGAAATCAGTTTAATCAGCCAATTCCAGTGAGTACCAAAACATGTTTTATGTTTTAGAAATAAAAAAATTATATTCTGGATAACCCTTTAATCTAGATCCATGAATTACTAGCACATCATTTTTGTTTGCTAGTTTGAGCAAATGGATATGGAGACAGTGCTCTAGATAAGTTTTTGGTACAAAGAGTATTTTACCCCCTGCTTTTAATCTTAATACTTAATTGCCTATTTGCAATGTTTAACTCTTAAAGCACCAAGCACAAGTGTAGCATACAAAATTCACAATTTTTCAGAGAAAATAAAGCCTGGCATTTGGTGTGAATTGTCTAATTCACTTCAAATGCCAAGCTTTATTTTCTCTGAAAAATAGAAAAGAAAAACACCTAGAATGTATTTGTCATCAGTGTTTTAAGGATTAAACCTTTTCTGATCTAGTGTACTGCTACTGCTCACAAAAGAATCAGTGTGAGTGAAATTGCTGTTTTATTTAAAAGATGTATAGTTAGTGAAAACTTTTACCCCCTAAACATGATTTCAATGCTGAAATCCATAATTTCATTGAGTATTTTTACCTCCTCAACTTCTATTTCAATGCTGATTTTCAAAATTTCAATGCTGAAATACCCTTTACTCCCTCTTATCTAGAGCTCTGAACCGATGTCATAATTGAGTATTTTTACCCCCTCAACTTCAATTTCAGTGCTGATTTTCAAAATTTCGGTGCTGAAGTACCCTTTACTCACTCTTATCTAGAGCTCTGTGGAGAGTCACTCATAAAGACACTTCTGTCACTCAGTTTGTTTATTTTCATTTAGAACTACTGTGAATTTGGTAGTAAATAAGACAATGTTTGTGATCCCAAGGGGAGCAAATTCTTTCTTTTTAGAGTAGAACTCTTTTTCAGAAGGGAGACGTCAACCAATTTTGACAGTTGAGACATCCCCCATGAAAGTGTATCCCTTCCTTTTATTAAATTAAGATTCCGTTTTAATTTGCAGTTATGGGACTCAAGGAAGAAAGGAGTGTTACAGACATTTCAGAACACCTACCAGGTTACGGCAGTTTCCTTCAGCGATACATCAGAACAAATTATGTCAGGAGGGATAGACAATGATATTAAGGTAGGCAGTTACCTTTTCTTAGCTTCAGATGGTATTCAGGGCCTTGTTGTTCAAAACTAATGATGTTGTTAGTTAACGATTCCTTAAAATTTACATCGAGTGATATGCAAATATGCTGCAAAAGCTATCACATTTTTTCAGCAAAAAATATCAGAATATTGTATATTGAATCTGCTAAAACAGTTAACGAAATGACCCTTAACGAGCTCGTTAAGCTAACGACGTTTTGAACAACTTGGGCCTGATCAATTGTTTTTCTTATTTCTCCACAAAAACATATATTGTGGGTATGCAGTAAGTGTCATGGTCCACATCATATGTTTTGTGGAGAAATAAGACAGATATCAATACTTTTTGGTTGGAAAAGACACCATATCTGGAGCTATGATTCTTCTTTATATTGGTCCTGATATTTTGTAAGATTATCACAACTTATGATTCAAATGAAACGCCAGAGTCTGCCTTCCATAGCACACGATATGTATGGTATCCAGACAATTGTCACCAAATTAGGGATACTCATTTGAAGTGCTTTGGTTATGGTTAAAATAAAAGTAAAAAAAGGATTGCCTTTGGAAACAAAGAACACACAAAATCACGAAAATCAGAGACTTGGTTTGATTGAGTCTCTTCATATGCAACACTGTAGTTTGAGAGGCTGCATACGCCCCTAGCGCCGGCTTAAGCGGTATTCGATTTTCAAAATAACCAGGATGGGCTCAATGATCCCAAAGGAGATAAAATATAACCTGCACTAACACATAGTTTTAAGTTAGATAACTGAAGCATACCCAAGTGGAAATCATTATAATTGTATTAAGTCATGATAAGCTTTGTGTCACAGTTTGTTCCTCCCAGTGTCCCTAAATATCAGATATTCAAATATTCCTTCTTTGCCAAATCAAATATCAGGGCCCAGTTGTTCAAAGCGTCGTTAGCTTAACGAGCTCGTTAAGGGTCATTTCGTTAACTATTTTAGCAGCTTCAATATACACTATTCTGATATTTTTTGCTGAAAAAATGTGAGTAGCTTTTGCACTGCAAAAGCTACTCACATTTTTTCAGCAAAAAATTTCAGCATATTTGCATATCACTTGATTTAAATTTTAACGAATCGTTAACTAATGACATTGTTAGCTTTGAACAACTGGGCCCAGACTTTCTGCCACTTTGTCACATATTTGAGCAAACATTTTCAGCTTAGAATGCTGTTTGTTTGATGTGTACCGTAATAACCCTAAGAATTGGGACAGACATGCCTGAGCAAACAGTGTACACCCAGATCAGATGTGGCAGAATGTTTGCCACTTGTCCAGCAATATTTCAAACACAACAGGTAGTGGAAAAAGATTTACAAATAATAGGACAAGTATGGTAAGGAGTTAGGGTGTCCCAATATTTAGAGAAAATTCGGTATCCTTTCCCTTTAAAACAACTTTCTCAATGTAAGTTGCAGAACCATAGTTAATTTGTTATTTTTTTTCAGGTATGGGACTTACGAAAGAATGATGTATTATACAGAATGAGAGGTCATTCAGATACTGTGACTGGTATGCAGTTGTCACCAGATGGTTCCTACCTCCTATCTAACTCAATGGACAATACAGGTAACCAACTGCTATATTTGTTTGACTGGTGTGCAGTCATTACCAGATGGTTCCTATATTCTTTCTAACTCAGTGGACTATACATCTGCTGTGTGTGTATGACTGGTATACAACTGTCACCAGATGGTTCTTATCTCCTTTCTCAATTCAAGAAGGGCCGTTGTCAGTTTCTGGCGAAAGAATGTGCACAATACTGGTTAACCGCTTAGAGGACTAAGCCTGCCCAGTAAACGTGTGGTTAGGTAAACTGACCGCGCTCGACATGACGCCATTGGGTTGACTGGGCCGTAAAACCTCAGCACAAACAAATCACTTAGCAGAACATACAGGTAACCAGTACATGAGCTGCAGTGTGAGAAACTGTATCTTCTGACCAATGCACCCATTGAAGATTCAAATCAACTCATGCTTTCATGCAGTTTGACCAGTCTTTGTTGTCCGCATGAGGAAACTTTGTAATCTAGACTATTGAAAATGCACCCAGCTGATCAGAATTTTTGCTGGACGCATATGTCTGAAGTAATGTTTTCTGATGTTGCAGTCCATAATATTATCTTATTCTATTGAATTTCAGTGAGAATTTGGGATGTCCGACCGTTTGCTCCTCAAGAAAGATGTGTGAAGATAATGCAGGGACATCAACATACATTTGAAAAGGTAAATGCTTTTTTTTTTCACACTGAAACATGCACAACAACCCCATTATAACATGATACATTATATTATGATTTTGGATATAAGATGGTTTAAAGATGTACCCCAAAATGTATCTAAACAAAAATATATTACATAGCTTCAAATTTTTTGCCTGTTTCTAAAGTGTTTTTTTTTGCCTGCTTTTGATGCCAGAATTGGTCAAAATGTTTAATTCAGTAAATTCTACAGTAGATATTAGCAAAATTGTATATTTGGTTTTGGTGGCAAAATTGTATATTTGGTTTTGGTGGTTGCTTTGAATATAAAAATAGAAAATCACCTGAGGTATAAAGTGTACCTCAGGTGATTTTCTATTTTGTGTCATTGTCTTTGAAGAGGCCTAAGATCATTACATGTTACATAACCTACCGTAGTGTTGCTTGTTTAGAAGGTTTTTGGGAGCAAGTACCATAAGTTGACCACTGAACTTAAAACAAAAACAAAAAAAAAAACAACAACAAAAACCCCCAAAAAACAAAAAAAAAACTATGAGCTATAGTTATATAACAATAATAACATAGCATTTGGGAACATATAAATATATAGACATATAGGGTTTATTCCGTAAGTTCCTGGTTTGTTCCTGGTTTGAACATTATATAATGGAATATATAATGGAATATTGGAAACTTTAATTGTCTAGTCATCAAAGACATGAGCCTAGTTTCCAGGGTACTGGGTATATATATATGATACAAAACAAAACTTGATGCCACAATGTTTGCAATATATTTCTCTTGACTAGTTTCACTGTTAATACAGATCTTCAATATAAGAGATCAATATAGTATTGTTGCATAGTAACAAGCATTAAAGGGCAAATATAAAGAAATTTAAAATATTCCTGGTTTTCAGGGTGTTGACAGAATGCTTTAAGAGAATTATTTTGTTGAAAACCCCATCAAAAAATTCCAATCCAATCAAAAGTTATGGTGATTAATTTATGATACCTACCTTTTTTCCTGTTAGAGTAACCTCCCTTGGATTGTGTATTGATTAAGGCCCACAATGCAATATTCTGTGATGTCATAGTGGAACTTAAATTTTAAATTGAAATTTTAAACAGGAATATTCTGCATTTCCTTATATGCTACACAGTTTTTCTCCTTAACCATTATTGAAATTTGTCTCTGTCCACAAATAAGCCCATGAGTAGAGAATTTAACTCAAAATTTAATCTGTTATTTAAATTTAAAGCTAAATTTTAAAATGTTTAAAACTTGACTAATATTAAATTTTTCGTAAGGTTTTTTTAATAATAGTGAATTTTGGGTGTATATCATATAAATGAATACCAAAAAAGTCAATTTTGGCTAATTATTAAGCATTGTAACTGGATTTTAAATTATTTAAATGAAATTTTTAAATTTGAAATGTAACACTTTAAACGGAAAATAAGAGCTAAATTCCTATGTATATTAGTTTAAAGGAGCTGAATAAATTAAACAATATGAAAACTGAATTGATGCAGATTAAAGAGCAAAAAATATTGGCAATTTAAAAAAGTTTAAAATTTTACTGTTCCCTTATGATGTCATAAAAAGACTCATGAATATTAATGAGGCAGCCTGAATTCAATCCTCTTGGATGTTAAATATCAAATTCCAAATCGCAATATTTCAGAAACTGTTTAAGATAATTTGATGCTGTTTTCGTCAGTCACCTCCTTACTGAAGTGCCCTTAAATATTTAGTAGAATTAAAACCTTTATATTTGCCCTTTAATGACGTTAATAATGTTACATTGACCCATCATTTATGTATTAACAGTCCAATATAAGACATAAAACAGTACAATACAATACAGTAACCATCATATACTATAAGACAGTACCTTTAACAATGAATACTGACAAATAAAAAAGACATCAAACAGAGTGGCAACATATCATATGTCTGCTTTGTATGGTCTTAAAGAGATTTACCAATGTAGAGTATTGTATATAAAGTATGATTTAAAACCAAAAATATTCTTTCAGAACCTGTTACGCTGTTCCTGGGCCCCAGATGGTAGTAAGGTAGCAGCAGGGTCAGGAGACAGATTTGTTTATATTTGGGATACGACGTCTCGGCGGATTTTATATAAACTACCAGGACATGCTGGATCTGTGAACGAAGTTGATTTCCACCCTGAAGAACCCATAAGTAAGCACAGAAGCTTTTATTGTACAAGATTCCCCTGATTCAAGAAGGGCTGTCAGTTTCTGGCAAAAGAATGTGCACAAATACTGG
The DNA here is from genome assembly GCA_964016985.1 of Anodontia alba. Lineage (NCBI taxonomy): Eukaryota > Metazoa > Mollusca > Bivalvia > Lucinida > Lucinidae > Anodontia > Anodontia alba. The sequence continues at coordinate 57,701,015 of OZ024835.1, forward strand.
TTGTTGCTTAAATGACTAAGCCTGCCCAGGAAATGTGTGGCTAGGTAAATTGACCAGCTTGGCATGACCCTTATAACTCATTAGGCCATAAAACCTCCACTCAATTTTACAAGGACCCTTACTGCATAGGAGGACACTGAAGGCCCAGATCAGGCCCTTCATGCTTTTTAGGGTATTTACCCAAAGTATTCAGACAGATAGACCTGAGCAAACAGTGAAGCCCCAGATCAGATGCTGCATTCTGCAGCATCTGATCTGGGGCTTCACTGTTTACTCAGGCTTGTCTGTCCAAATACTGATCAGTGTCTACATTGTAAGCCTCTTGCTCATCCAGCTGTTTTTAGACACATCATTGGTTAGTGAAATGGACTGTTCAAATTTTATAGTTATTATGGTAAGGCCAAATAAAAATATGTGTGTTTCTTGTTTCCTGACCCTACCTAAGTTATGCTCCGACCCTAAACATTTAAGAAATCCGGGCAAAAGGCTGTCCAAATACAGAAACAATGAAAAAAATATATAAAATACTAGTAAAATGTTTGAATAAAATGAAATATTTATACCAACCTATCATACCTAACTTTTTTAAGCTTAAACATGAAACACATATAAATTTTATTTTGGCTTAACAAGTCAGAATACCAAAGGTAAGGTTATTTATGGTATAAAGAAGATATGGATGCTGTTGAATATGTCACTGAATTGAGGAAGCCTCTTGATCTAGCTGTGTGGATGTGAAGGTTACTGTTCACATATAGCAGAAGAGTCTTTTTCATGTATTGCCTTAACTTTAAATACAGTGAAATTCCGCTATTAACGCCACCTTTGGGACTGGCAAAATCTGCTCTTAATAATGGAGTGGTCTTACATGTATTTTCGAGTGGTCTTAATAGTAGAATTTTCCTGTTTTCATAGCTCTTGATAAACTGCATTTCTCAGTCCAAAAGTACAGTATTGATATTTTTCTTATTTCTCCACAAAAACATATGTTGTAGTACTCATTAGAAGTGCCTCATTGAGGTGCTTCTAATGAGTTCCCATAACGTACATTTTCGTGGAGAAATTAGAAAAATATTTACCTTCTACCCACTCTTATCTAGACCTCTGGTATTGTGCAAAGAGAAATGGGTAAAGACTGACACATATGAGTCAAAGCATGACACAAAGTGTCTAAGGAGCATATGGGAACAGTAAAGATCCAGATCAGCCAGTGAGGCAGCAATCTGAGCCCAATTGTTCAAAGCATTGTTATCTTAACGAGCTCGTTAAGGGTCATTTCGTTAACTGTTTTACCGGATTCAGTATACAATATTCTGATATTTTTTGCTGAAAAAATATGAGTAGCTGACTCACATTTTTTCAGCAAAAAATTTCAGCATATTCGAGTATCACTCGATGTAAATTTTAAAGAATCGTTAACTAATGACGTCATTAGCTTTGAACATCTGGACCCTGACAAAGGCCTTCATATCCATGAGGATATTCTACATTATCCAATGATTTTGTAAGCAGACAGTGAAGGCCCTGGTTAGATAACAGAGATACACAGGCTGACAAAGCAGATATTTTCCCTCAGAAAATAAGGGTCATTAAGCCTGCCCATAAAAAATGTGGTAGGTAAACTGATCGGCTTGATATGACCCTAATTGGTGACTGGGCCATAAAATCTCACTCATTCAATCAAAATAGGGATCTGTGTTTTATGTGAATTGTCTCCGCCTTCTGAGAGTTCAAATAAAACTATTTTCTGGAAAAATATTCCAAAAATGTTGTCTGCATGTAAAAGGGAAAATACATTTTCAACAGGAGGCAAAACTGTGAAAACTTGCTTCTCTTTTGGAAAAGAATTTGCTCACTTGGTGTGGACTCCTTTTCAGAATGGACTTGCTGAGCAGCAAACTGGGCCCAGTTGTTCAAAACTAACAATGTCGTTAGTTAACGATTTGTTAAAATTTACATCGAGTGATACGCAAATATGCTGAAATTTTTTCTGAAAAAATATCAGAATATTGTATATTGAATCTGCTAAAACAGTTAACGAAATGACCCTTAACGAGCTCGTTAAGCTAACGACGCTTTGAACAACTGGGCCCTGGCCTATCATATAAAATGTGGCAGTCTATTAAATGTATCCATTCACATAAATTATTTCTTGAACAACATATGTTTAGTCTGATCAGGGTGGAAGTGAAAATATTCTTGTATCTACAATGAAGGCACCGTTCAGATTGCACTGATTTGTGGGCTGATCCAAGCATTGAGGTGAATGAATATATTTGAAAAATTTTGCTGCCAATATGCAGAGGGGGACAATTATTTTTTTCAGATAGGATGTGATATAGCTGCCCTAATATTTGAAATCTTTAAAAACTGGAGGCTACTCTTAAAGGAAAGAATTTGTTCCCAGAGGGAGCAAATTCTTTCCATTAAGAGTAGCCCCCGTTGGGAAGAGGGCAAGTTATTTCAATGTCAGAGAAATTGCCCTTTGAGATGAATCCATTTCCCACCCCCTTAAGGGGGTGGTCGGGTGGTGCGAAGGTTCTGTGTATCTTAGATCACCGGGGCGTCCAACTGATATTGGCTTACAGTTGGGCAAGGCCTGCTATCCTTGTAGTGGGTAAGGGTAGAGGGGGAATGTTTTTATTTCTTCTGTTTCTTCACTTTCATTCCTGTTCCTCTTTCTTCCCTGTCCCTCTCTTTCATCTCCTCTACTCTCTCTTCTATCTCTTTTCTCCCTTTCTCTGGGAGACGACACAAAATGACCCTCAAGGGTTGACGTGTCGTTAAACCCCAACACAATCAAAAACCCACCCCCTTAAATTCCTGTTGCATAACATGTTTAACATAACTTTCTTTTGTCTATTTCAGTTGCATCCTGCTCCAGTGACAAGAAAATATTTCTGGGAGAGATTGAATGAAGACAGCAGAGGCGATAATTGGACTGTATGTGTTCGGAGGACTTCCTGTGATCTCAGAGAATGTATGACAAGCTGTTTAACAGTGTACATTCCATTTGCCATGCACAGTGACATGTCACCTAGTGATGATTGTCCGACATCTGACAGCAAATATTGATGCCTAGTGGCCTGCGCCGATGGGATATGTGAAAGTGGCACAGTTTTTTTTTGTATGGAATACAAAAAAAACAAACAAAAAAAAAAAAAATAATAAAAACATATTTCTGCAGTCTGTTTTAGAGGGTTTTTTTCTGACGAAAGAATGAGCACAATACTGGTTAACTGCTTAGAGGACTAAGCCTGCCCATTAAAAGTGTGGTTAGGTAAACTGACCACGCTCGACATGACCCCATTGTGTTGTCTGGGCCATAAAACCTTTACAAAAACAAACTTTTTAGAGGACAAGAATATTTGTTCATATGAAATGAATTCTGTGATAGTCATTGGAGAAATGCATAAACATCTGTTGAAATGGCAGTTGTTGTCATGTTGTTAGCTAATGAAGTGAAATGGACATACTTCCAAGGGAAATTAATCGAACTCCTTTCTAGATGGCTACTGTTAAACAGAAGAATTTTTACCCTGAAGAGTAGCCCTCAGTTTTGAGATGTTTTAGATAGTAGGGAGACAATTTTCTGTCGAAAATATTGTCTCCCTTTTCAGAATGGAAGCAAACTCCTTTTACTTAAATGAATCCCAGATGACCTTACACTTCTTATTAGCTCACCTGAGCCGAAGGCTCTTTGGTGAGCTTATCATATGGCAAGGCTGTTGTCTGTCTGTGTGTATGTGGTGTGTTCACATTTTCAAACGTCTCCTCTGGAACCACTGGGCAGATTGAGGTCTAATTTCATGTGGAGCGTCCATGGGATGGGGGAACGAAAGTTTGCATATGGGGTCCAGGTCACATGACCAGGATGGCCGCCATGCCCATATATGGTAAAAACCCTTCAAAAATCTTCTTCGGAACCATTGGGCCAATTTGCATGAAACTTGGTATGTAGCATCTGGGACGTGGGCCCATCATAAATTGCATAAATGGTGACCCTGGAATGACCTTGACCTATTTTAGACCAAGGTCAAATTTGGTCGCATTGGCATTTGTATGCTAAAAAGTGAAAATGCATAATAACTTACCTAGGGTTCAGAATACCCTCCCTAAACCATATATATTCTTTTTCCTTATGATAAGGCACATTAAGTGGTATGGATCTTGGGACTCCAGGGGGTCCCCCGGGGCATACCCCACCCCCTTCATTTCATAAAATGCATAATATCTTGGAAACCGTTCAGATCCCCACCCATAAACCATATATATTGTTCCTTAAGATAAGGCGCATTTAGTGACATGGATCTTGGGACCCCTTGGTGGTCCAGGTCACATGACCAAGATGGCCGCCATGCCCATATATGGTAAAAACCCTTCAAAAATCTTCTCTGGAACCGCTGGGCCGATTTGCATGAAATTTGGTATGTAGCATCTGGGACGTGGGTCCATCATAAATTGCATAAATGGTGACCCTGGGTGCATAATAACTTACTTAGGGTTCAGAATATCCTCCCTAAACCATATATATTCTTGTTCCTTATGATAAGGCACATTAAGTGGCGTGGATCTTAGGACCCCAGGGGGTCCCCCGGGGGCATACCTCACCCCCTTCATTTCATTAAATGCATAATATCTTTGAAACCTTTCAGATCCCCACCCATAAACCATATATATTCTTGTACCTTAAGATAAGGCGCATTTAGTGACATGGATCCCTGGGTCCCCAGGGGCATGCCCCACCTGCTCTTTTCATAAAATGCATAATATCATAGAAACCATAAATCATATCTATTCTTGTTCCTTATGATGAGGCCCATTAAGTGACATGGACCATGGATCCCAAAGGGGTCCCTCGGGGGGCATGCCCCACCCCCTTCATTTCATAAACTGTGTTAAATCTCGGAAACTGTTCTGTCCCCACCCATAAACCATAGATATTGTTGTTCATTATGATAAGCCGCATTTAGTGACATGGATCCCTGGGTCCCCCGGGGCCCCACCTGCTCTTTTCATAAAATGCATATCTTGGAAACCATTCAGATCCTCACCCATAAACCATACATATTCTTGTTCCTTATGATGAGGCACATTTAATGACATGGACCATGGATCCCCAGGGGCAGGCCCTACCCCTTCATTTCATAAAAAGTGTTATAATCCGACCGTTCAGATTCCCACCCATAAACCATAAATATTCTTGTTCCTTAAGATAAGGTGCATTTAGTGACATGGATCTTGGGACCCCTGGGTGCACCCTGGGTGCATGCCTTGCCCTCTTCATTTCACAAAATACTCAATATCTTTGAAACCATTCAGCTCCTCACCTATAAACCATATATATTCTTGTTCCTTATGATGAGGCACATTTAGTGACATGGACCATGGATCCCAAAGGGGTCCCCCGGGGGATGCCCCACCCCCTTCATTTCATAAAATGTGTTATATCTCGGAAACTGTTCTGATCCGCACCCATAAACCATATATATTGTTGTTCCTTATGACAAGCTGCATTTAGTGACATGGATCCCCGGGTCCCCCCGGCGGCATGCCCCACCAGCTCTTTTCATAAAATGCATAATATCTTGGAAAAAGTTCAGATCCCCGTCCATAAACCATATATATTCTTGTTTTGACTAAGTATGGCCCTTTGAAAAGTTCAGCATTTTAACCTTGTCAGCAAGATATCTCAAAACTGTTTAAGCCATTGTCTTGAAACTTGACAGACTGATAGAGAATGATGAGTAAATGACCTCATTAACTTGCAGCAGTTGACTCAGGTAAATGTTGTGGCCCATGGGCCTCTTGTTTTTATTTGATCTGACATCAGCCGGACACCATAGCACAGTCAGTAGGGCAGCTGATTGTAAATCCAGGGGTCACCAGTTCCAGTCTCAGCTTGTCCACGTATGACCCCATTGGGTTGACTGGGCCGTAAAACCTCAACACAAACAAAGCTTGTCCACATAACTTTTGTAGTGCTTGTTCATGAAATAATTTCTACCTTCCTTCTGCCCTAAAATTTCTACCCTCATTCTGTCCTAAAATTTCTACCCTCATTCTGCCCTAAAATTTCTACTCTCATTCTGCCCCTTCCATTGACTCCAGAAAGGCAGTTTTTCAGTTACTGGTGAAAGTATATGCACAGAGTACTTGTTAACCCTTGTCCTGCTGAACCTGGATATACCCTGCCTTTGCAAACAGTGCAGATCCAGATCAGTTGGCTTCTGAAGAAGTCAACTAATCTGGATCTGCACTGTTTGCCATTGTGAATTTATAGCAAAAAATCAAGTGTTCTGATTGGCTGAAAATTAGAAATGGGTGTGGCATCTTTATTCAGCAGGACAAGGGTTAACCTCTTAGAAGAAGACTAAGTCTGCCCAGGAAAAAGAGTGAGTAGGTAAATAACCAGCTCAAAATAACCTCAAGTTTTGACTGGGCCCTAAAACACAAAATGAAAATTTGATCTTGCATCCAGGCTGTAATTTCCGGTAGAGTAATTAGAAGATAATTATTGTTATATTTGCAACAGAAATGAAATGATGTCAAAAGTCTTTTTTTTTTTTTTGTTTTTTTGTTTTATAGTATCAGCATTTTTTATCATAAAAATGCAGCCTGGACTGAACCCAGAATCTAGAGCCGATGACTTTTACAATTATTTGTTTGTTTATTTTGAGATTATACAGTCCAGTCAACTCTTTTGGGTCATGTCTAGTGCAGTCATTTTACCTAACCACGTAGGCCTAGTCTTCTAAGCTGTTAATCAATACTTGTGCAAATTCTTTCACCAGAAACTGACAACAGCCTTTCTTGAATAGCAAAAGGGAGAGAGAGTGACTATAGAAAATGTTTCATAATCAATCTGCACAAAAGAATATTTCGGACCTGGCGGGGATCAAACCTGTGACCTGCTGATCTCCAGTTGGACAAGCATCTGACTGAGTCTATGATATACATGTAACTTTGACTTTGGAAAAAAAAATCCTTAATAAGAGTAATTGAGCCATCTGAAAGGGTTAACTGGTTTGAAATGTGTATAAGCATCGTATTTCCAAAATTTCTGTTGTGTATCTAAACTGTCGGGAGAATTGTGCATGTGATCTGAAATTGTCATCTCTCAGAAGTGTTTTGATATAGAAATAAACCAACTGCTAACCGTTCAGTTGTAAAAATATTTGTCACATTTCTTTTTTTTTTTTTTTTGTTCGATTAAACTGTTTCTTTATAACCCAGAGCAAACTGCTGTTAAGTTCCATTCAACCAGCCATCAGGGAAAAGTTGAAAATTTTTCAAGGTCAGTGAAAAGTCAGGGAATTTAAAAGAAATGGGAAAGGAAATTTTAAATTTTATGAAAGTCAAGGAAAAGTAAGGGAAATTTGTAAGTTTAGGCTAAATTTTCGATGGTGATGGCAGTTTTCAGGTGATCTTACAAAGTAAAAAGCTGAAATATCTGAAAATAAGCCAATGATCTAACACAAGACATCTCTTAAAACTAATGTGCCTACCAGCTAACAACAAACATTAATTAAGTAATGTACTAATACTTCATGACCCAGCAAGGAGAGAACCAACAGATTTAAAGGATTTGCTACCCATGCTTCTGGAGCAGTCTCCTTGGAACGTGCCACTATAACTATTAGTTACAGAAAAATTAGTGATTCATGTAAATTTGTTTTCACTAAGTTAATACAGTCAACCCTCTTTATACTGACACTTGATGCAATGACAGAATTAATTGTACTTTGGATAGTCGCAAGAATTGCCTCATTGATGCGATTCTTACAAATACCCAAAACGTGTTCTATGCGGAAATGAGAACAATACAAGGCCATTGTTACATATCACGCTGCTTATTAAGTATTCTTTACAACAGCAAAATCATTTTAATTGCAGCATCTTTTGAAACAAATGCTATGTTGTTTACGTGGGTATACTGTATACCAAATTTTCACTCCAGATCAACTGAAATATAAAGTTCACTCATTTAAATGAAAAAATGTGCGCATTTTTCGATATTTTGAAAAGTTTTCGAAAATGAAGAAAATCATCATATTCTCACTCCAGGACAACTAAAATATACAAATACACTCATTTGGATGAAAAATGGGCACGTGTGAACATACATGTGATATTTTCTGGGACACAAAGTGGGAGATCTGCAATTTTTTGGAGGGAGATCCTGATCTAAAGGAGGGAGATTTTTTCGCCTAGCAAAATATTCACTTTAGTAACAAGATCTTTTTTTCTTTTTTTGTCATACTTTAGACCACTATTAAATGTTTTAATTGTAAATGTATGGTGACTTTGATCAATGAATAATGTTAGTTTCTTTGTATAACATGTTCATCCTTCAATTGTCCACATATGACTGAAATACTATTAAAAGGCTATAAGCATATATAATATTCACCCTATTATGAACCATGCTCATCCTTTCATTGTCTTGATCAATTGTCCATGTATGACAGAAACACTGTTGAAAGGCTATAACCATTTATCATATTCACCCTTTCATATTGGTATACTTTTTGCAGCTCCTGTCTTTGCTGCAACTTTTTTTTTACAACTCTAACGGGCCTGAGAGGACACTTCACCAATAAAAGTACCTTTCCGCTTTTGCCACTGACAAATACAGTGACAGACACACCCGTGCCAATACAATCCTCGCAGTCAATTGAGTATCTATGTAATTTGTAAAACTGATTCCGAAGAGTCCCAAAACATATTGGAATTCTATTTTTTTTAAGGGCAGGCTGATCAAGGTCTGTTTTTCACACAGATTATAAGGTACAATTTTCCTTGGTGATAGCACGTAAAATTCCACAGGTGGTCATTAAGTACTACAACCCCAAAAAAGTATCCTACCCATTATTAAAAAAAAAAAAAAAAAAAAAAAAAAAGGGCCTGGTGTAACATCCACTTATCCGATCGGGACCTGCGCAGTTTATTTGTCAGAGTTTGCAGGACCTATAAACAGACTGCCTTTTCAAAACATTTAATGCGCAGGCTGGTCTTGGTCATCTGTATTTTGCTCAGGTTATAAGGTACAATTTTCCTTGTTGCTATCCCAAAAATTAGTGCAGGTGTTCATTAGATACTTAAACCAAAAAAGGTATCTTACCGATTCTACAAAAAAAAAAAAAAATAAATAAATAAATAAAAAAATACATAAATAGGGCAGGATGTTACATCCGCTGATTCCAATTGGGACATATGCAGTCTGCTTGACAGAGTTTGCAGGGCCTAAAATCAGAGCGTCTTTTCAATCATTTTATGCACAAGCTGATCTAGGTCACCGTATTTTGCCCAAAAAAAGTAAGTTACTTTTTTGCGAATCACGAGTCTACCTGTCAGCTAATCCCATGCAGTCATAAATGACATGCATACAGTAATTGTTCTGACAAGTCAAAAAAAAGGTACCTGATTGCAAATGAGAAAAAAGGCAGATCCTGATTAGTGTGTGCAGCTGTGTGGTCCGATAAAGGTCTATTTTATTTATTGTGCAGACTTACAAGGCCTGACATTCTTTATATACAATATTGGTAGTTTTATTATTCTGAGTAGCCTTCGCAGCCGATCGGGTGGCGAGTATTTTGTATGAACAAAATATGATCAATTTTTTCACAGTTCAAATTTCTTGATATACCAGTGGGTTTAATGACCTTTGAAGTGTGTCGGCCCAAACTCAAACATTGCACAAAGGCAGTAACTGTTGTTGATAGCCACATATCTATGCTAATTAATGACCATTTTATCTCAGAGCGTTTTATTAAATTAATGGCTGTAAAAGTACCTCTGTATTGGATAACCATAACGGTAAACCTTGAAATGGTAGGTCGAGGAAACACCAACATAGGATTTTTTTTTTCTTGGTGGGAGATTCTGCTTTTTTAGTGGGAGGTTGTAAAGAGAGGCGAAAAATCGGAAGTTTTACGTGAGATCGTAAAAGATCACGGGTATGGTGTGAATTGAGCCAAAAAGGTCCCACTGGTCCGCCATGGGCGAAAACAATTTTTTCGATTTTTTGAAAAGTTTTCAAAAATGAAGAAAATGATCATATTCTCACTCCAAGCCAACTAAAATATACAAATTCACTCATTTGGATGAAAAATGGGCACATGTGTGAATTGAGCCAAAAAGGTCTCCCAGGTACGCGGTTGGCAAAAACTTCAATTTTTTCGATTTTTTAAAAAGTTTTCAAAAATGAAGAAAATCATCATATTCTCACTCCAGGACAACTAAAATATACAAATTCACTCGTATGGATGAAAAATGGGCACATGTGAGTTGAGCCAAAAAGGTCCTCCAGTCCGGAGTGGGCGAAAACTTCAATTTTTTCGATGTTTTGAAAAGTTTTTGAAAATGAAGAAAATCATCATATTCTCAATCCAGGACAACTAAACTATACAAATTAACTCATTTGGATGAAAAATAGGCACATGTGTGAATTGACCCAAAAAATTTCCCCAGGTCCGTGGTGGGTGAAAACTTCAATTTTTTCGATCTATTGAAGTTTTCAAAAATGAAGAAAATAATCATATTCTCACTCCAGGACAACTAAAATATACAAATTCATTCATTTGGATGAAAAATGGGCACATGTATGAATTGAGCAAAAAAAGGTGCCCCAGGTCTGCGGTGGGTGAAAACTTCCATTTTTACGATTTTTTTGAAACGTTATTCAAAGAAAACCCGAAGAAAATCATCATATTCTCACTCCAGGACAACTAAAAAATACAAATTCATTCATTTGGATTAAAAATGGGCACATGTGAGAATTGAGCCAAAAAGGTCCCCCAGGTCCGCTGTGGGGGAAAACTTCAATTTTTTCAGTTTTTTTTTTTTTTGAAAAGTTATCAAAATTGAAGAAAATCATCATATTCCTACTCCAGGACAACTAAAATATACAAATTCATTTATTTGGATGAAAAATGGGCACATGTGTGAATTGAGCAAAAAAGGTCCCCCACTTTGCGGTGGGTGAAAACTTCAGTTTTTTCGATTTTTTTAAAAATGAAGAAAATGATCACATTCTCACTCCAGGACAACTAAAATATACAAATTCACTCATTTGGATGAAAAATGGGCACATGTGAATTGTTCCAAAAAGGTCTCCCAGGTCCGCGGTGGGCAAAAACTTCATTTTTTTTCTATGTTTTCAAAGTTTTCAAAAATGAAGAAAATGATCATATTCTCACTCCAGGACAACTAAAATATACAATTTCACTCATTTGGATGAAAAATGTGTGAATTGAGCCAAAAAGGTCCGTGGTGGGCGAAAACTTCAATTTTTTCGATTTTTTTAAAAGTTTTCAGAAATGAATAAAAAATGATGTGAATTGAGCCAAAAAGGTCCCCCAGGTCTGCGTTGAGTGAAAACTTCAATATTTTCGATTTTTTGAAAAGTTTTCAGAAATAAAGAAAATGATCATATTCTCCCTCCAGGACAACTAAAATATATAATTTCACTCATTTGGATGAAAAATGGGCACATGTGTGAATTGAGCCAAAAAGGTCCATGGTGGGCGAAAACTTCATTTTTTTCGATTTTTTGAAAAGTTTTCAGAAATGAAGAAAATGATGTGAATTGAGCCAAAAAGGTCCCCCAGGTCTGCGTTGAGCCTCGATTTTTTGAAAAGTTTTCAGAAATAAAGAAAATGATCATATTCTCACTCCAGGACAACCTAAATATATAATTTCACTCATTTGGATGAAAAATGGGCACATGTGTGAATTGAGCCAAAAAGGCCCCACAGGTCTGTGGTGGGCGAAAACTTCAATTTTTTTGATTTTTGAAAGATTTAAAAAAAATGTCCCTAGGGCCGGGGTGGGGAAAAACTTCAATTTTTTTGATTCTTCAAAAAGTTTTCAAATCTGAAGGAAAGCATCATATTTTCACTTAAGGACAACTAAAATATCAAAATACACTCATTTCGATGAAAAAGGAGTCGTAGAGCGAAATGCGCAAAAAATGTCCCTAGGGCCGGGGTGGGGAAAAACTTCAATTTTTTTGATTCTTCAAAAAGTTTTCAAATCTGAAGGAAAGCATCATATTTTCACTTAAGGACAACTAAAATATCAAAATACACTCATTTCGATGAAAAAGGAGTCGTAGAGCGAAATGCGCAAAAAATGTCCCTAGGGCCGGGGTGGGGAAAAACTTCAATTTTTTTGATTCTTCAAAAAGTTTTCAAATCTGAAGGAAAGCATCATATTTTCACTTAAAGACAACTAAAATATCAAAATACACTCATTTCGATGAAAAAGGAGTCGTAGAGCGAAATGCGCAAAAAATGTCCCTAGGGCCGGGGTGGGGAAAAACTTCAATTTTTTTGATTCTTCAAAAAGTTTTCAAATCTGAAGGAAAGCATCATATTTTCACTTAAGGACAACTAAAATATCAAAATACACTCATTTCGATGAAAAAGGAGTCGTAGAGCGAAATGCGCAAAAAATGTCCCTAGGGCCGGGGTGGGGAAAAACTTCAATTTTTTTGATTCTTCAAAAAGTTTTCAAATCTGAAGGAAAGCATCATATTTTCACTTAAGGACAACTAAAATATCAAAATACACTCATTTCGATGAAAAAGGAGTCGTAGAGCAAAATGCGCAAAAAATGTCCCTAGGGCCGGGGTGGGGAAAAACTTCAATTTTTTTGATTCTTCAAAAAGTTTTCAAATCTGAAGGAAAGCATCATATTTTCACTTAAGGACAACTAAAATATCAAAATACACTCATTTCGATGAAAAAGGAGTCGTAGAGCGAAATGCGCAAAAAATGTCCCTAGGGCCGGGGTGGGGAAAAACTTCAATTTTTTTGATTCTTCAAAAAGTTTTCAAATCTGAAGGAAAGCATCATATTTTCACTTAAGGACAACTAAAATATCAAAATACACTCATTTCGATGAAAAAGGAGTCGTAGAGCGAAATGCGCAAAAAATGTCCCTAGGGCCGGGGTGGGGAAAAACTTCAATTTTTTTGATTCTTCAAAAAGTTTTCAAATCTGAAGGAAAGCATCATATTTTCACTTAAGGACAACTAAAATATCAAAATACACTCATTTCGATGAAAAAGGAGTCGTAGAGCGAAATGCGCAAAAAATGTCCCTAGGGCCGGGGTGGGGAAAAACTTCAATTTTTTTGATTCTTCAAAAAGTTTTCAAATCTGAAGGAAAGCATCATATTTTCACTTAAGGACAACTAAAATATCAAAATACACTCATTTCGATGAAAAAGGAGTCGTAGAGCGAAATGCGCAAAAAATGTCCCTAGGGCCGGGGTGGGGAAAAACTTCAATTTTTTTGATTCTTCAAAAAGTTTTCAAATCTGAAGGAAAGCATCATATTTTCACTTAAGGACAACTAAAATATCAAAATACACTCATTTCGATGAAAAAGGAGTCGTAGAGCGAAATGCGCAAAAAATGTCCCTAGGGCCGGGGTGGGGAAAAACTTCAATTTTTTTGATTCTTCAAAAAGTTTTCAAATCTGAAGGAAAGCATCATATTTTCACTTAAGGACAACTAAAATATCAAAATACACTCATTTCGATGAAAAAGGAGTCGTAGAGCGAAATGCGCAAAAAATGTCCCTAGGGCCGGGGTGGGGAAAAACTTCAATTTTTTTGATTCTTCAAAAAGTTTTCAAATCTGAAGGAAAGCATCATATTTTCACTTAAGGACAACTAAAATATCAAAATACACTCATTTCGATGAAAAAGGAGTCGTAGAGCGAAATGCGCAAAAAATGTCCCTAGGGCCGGGGTGGGGAAAAACTTCAATTTTTTTGATTCTTCAAAAAGTTTTCAAATCTGAAGGAAAGCATCATATTTTCACTTAAGGACAACTAAAATATCAAAATACACTCATTTCGATGAAAAAGGAGTCGTAGAGCGAAATGCGCAAAAAATGTCCCTAGGGCCGGGGTGGGGAAAAACTTCAATTTTTTTGATTCTTCAAAAAGTTTTCAAATCTGAAGGAAAGCATCATATTTTCACTTAAGGACAACTAAAATATCAAAATACACTCATTTCGATGAAAAAGGAGTCGTAGAGCGAAATGCGCAAAAAATGTCCCTAGGGCCGGGGTGGGGAAAAACTTCAATTTTTTTGATTCTTCAAAAAGTTTTCAAATCTGAAGGAAAGCATCATATTTTCACTTAAGGACAACTAAAATATCAAAATACACTCATTTCGATGAAAAAGGAGTCGTAGAGCGAAATGCGCAAAAAATGTCCCTAGGGCCGGGGTGGGGAAAAACTTCAATTTTTTTGATTCTTCAAAAAGTTTTCAAATCTGAAGGAAAGCATCATATTTTCACTTAAGGACAACTAAAATATCAAAATACACTCATTTCGATGAAAAAGGAGTCGTAGAGCGAAATGCGCAAAAAATGTCCCTAGGGCCGGGGTGGGGAAAAACTTCAATTTTTTTGATTCTTCAAAAAGTTTTCAAATCTGAAGGAAAGCATCATATTTTCACTTAAGGACAACTAAAATATCAAAATACACTCATTTCGATGAAAAAGGAGTCGTAGAGCGAAATGCGCAAAAAATGTCCCTAGGGCCGGGGTGGGGAAAAACTTCAATTTTTTTGATTCTTCAAAAAGTTTTCAAATCTGAAGGAAAGCATCATATTTTCACTTAAGGACAACTAAAATATCAAAATACACTCATTTCGATGAAAAAGGAGTCGTAGAGCGAAATGCGCAAAAAATGTCCCTAGGGCCGGGGTGGGGAAAAACTTCAATTTTTTTGATTCTTCAAAAAGTTTTCAAATCTGAAGGAAAGCATCATATTTTCACTTAAGGACAACTAAAATATCAAAATACACTCATTTCGATGAAAAAGGAGTCGTAGAGCGAAATGCGCAAAAAATGTCCCTAGGGCCGGGGTGGGGAAAAACTTCAATTTTTTTGATTCTTCAAAAAGTTTTCAAATCTGAAGGAAAGCATCATATTTTCACTTAAGGACAACTAAAATATCAAAATACACTCATTTCGATGAAAAAGGAGTCGTAGAGCGAAATGCGCAAAAAATGTCCCTAGGGCCGGGGTGGGGAAAAACTTCAATTTTTTTGATTCTTCAAAAAGTTTTCAAATCTGAAGGAAAGCATCATATTTTCACTTAAGGACAACTAAAATATCAAAATACACTCATTTCGATGAAAAAGGAGTCGTAGAGCGAAATGCGCAAAAAATGTCCCTAGGGCCGGGGTGGGGAAAAACTTCAATTTTTTTGATTCTTCAAAAAGTTTTCAAATCTGAAGGAAAGCATCATATTTTCACTTAAGGACAACTAAAATATCAAAATACACTCATTTCGATGAAAAAGGAGTCGTAGAGCGAAATGCGCAAAAAATGTCCCTAGGGCCGGGGTGGGGAAAAACTTCAATTTTTTTGATTCTTCAAAAAGTTTTCAAATCTGAAGGAAAGCATCATATTTTCACTTAAGGACAACTAAAATATCAAAATACACTCATTTCGATGAAAAAGGAGTCGTAGAGCGAAATGCGCAAAAAATGTCCCTAGGGCCGGGGTGGGGAAAAACTTCAATTTTTTTGATTCTTCAAAAAGTTTTCAAATCTGAAGGAAAGCATCATATTTTCACTTAAGGACAACTAAAATATCAAAATACACTCATTTCGATGAAAAAGGAGTCGTAGAGCGAAATGCGCAAAAAATGTCCCTAGGGCCGGGGTGGGGAAAAACTTCAATTTTTTTGATTCTTCAAAAAGTTTTCAAATCTGAAGGAAAGCATCATATTTTCACTTAAGGACAACTAAAATATCAAAATACACTCATTTCGATGAAAAAGGAGTCGTAGAGCGAAATGCGCAAAAAATGTCCCTAGGGCCGGGGTGGGGAAAAACTTCAATTTTTTTGATTCTTCAAAAAGTTTTCAAATCTGAAGGAAAGCATCATATTTTCACTTAAGGACAACTAAAATATCAAAATACACTCATTTCGATGCGGATAAAATGTGGGGAAAAACTTCAATTTTTTGATTCTTCAAAAAGTTTTCAAATCTGAAGGAAAGCATCATATTTTCACTTAAGGACAACTAAAATATCAAAATACACTCATTTCGGTGAAAAAGGAGTCGTAGAGCGAAATGCGCACTCATTTCGATGAAAAAGGAGTCGTAGAGCGAAATGCGCAAAAAATGTCCCTAGGGCCGGGGTGGGGAAAAACTTCAATTTTTTTGATTCTTCAAAAAGTTTTCAAATCTGAAGTTTTTTGATTTTTCAAAAAGTTTTCAAATCTGAAGGAAAGCATCATATTTTCACTTAAGGACAAGTAAAATATCAAAATACACTCATTTCGATGAAAAAGGAGTCGTAGAGCGAAATGCGCAAAAAATGTCCCTAGGGCCGGGGTGGGGAAAAACTTCAATTTTTTTGATTTTTCAAAAAGTTTTCAAATCTGAAGGAAAGCATCATATTTTCACTTAAGGACAAGTAAAATATCAAAATACACTCATTTCGATGAAAAAGGAGTCGTAGAGCGAAATGCGCAAAAAATGTCCCTAGGGCCGGGGTGGGGAAAAACTTCAATTTTTTTGATTTTTCAAAAAGTTTTCAAATCTGAAGGAAAGCATCATATTTTCACTTAAGGACAAGTAAAATATCAAAATACACTCATTTCGATGAAAAAGGAGTCGTAGAGCGAAATGCGCAAAAAATGTCCCTAGGGCCGGGGTGGGGAAAAACTTCAATTTTTTTGATTTTTCAAAAAGTTTTCAAATCTGAAGGAAAGCATCATATTTTCACTTAAGGACAAGTAAAATATCAAAATACACTCATTTCGATGAAAAAGGAGTCGTAGAGCGAAATGCGCAAAAAATGTCCCTAGGGCCGGGGTGGGGAAAAACTTCAATTTTTTTGATTTTTCAAAAAGTTTTCAAATCTGAAGGAAAGCATCATATTTTCACTTAAGGACAAGTAAAATATCAAAATACACTCATTTCGATGAAAAAGGAGTCGTAGAGCGAAATGCGCAAAAAATGTCCCTAGGGCCGGGGTGGGGAAAAACTTCAATTTTTTTGATTTTTCAAAAAGTTTTCAAATCTGAAGGAAAGCATCATATTTTCACTTAAGGACAAGTAAAATATCAAAATACACTCATTTCGATGAAAAAGGAGTCGTAGAGCGAAATGCGCAAAAAATGTCCCTAGGGCCGGGGTGGGGAAAAACTTCAATTTTTTTGATTTTTCAAAAAGTTTTCAAATCTGAAGGAAAGCATCATATTTTCACTTAAGGACAAGTAAAATATCAAAATACACTCATTTCGATGAAAAAGGAGTCGTAGAGCGAAATGCGCAAAAAATGTCCCTAGGGCCGGGGTGGGGAAAAACTTCAATTTTTTTGATTTTTCAAAAAGTTTTCAAATCTGAAGGAAAGCATCATATTTTCACTTAAGGACAAGTAAAATATCAAAATACACTCATTTCGATGAAAAAGGAGTCGTAGAGCGAAATGCGCAAAAAATGTCCCTAGGGCCGGGGTGGGGAAAAACTTCAATTTTTTTGATTTTTCAAAAAGTTTTCAAATCTGAAGGAAAGCATCATATTTTCACTTAAGGACAAGTAAAATATCAAAATACACTCATTTCGATGAAAAAGGAGTCGTAGAGCGAAATGCGCAAAAAATGTCCCTAGGGCCGGGGTGGGGAAAAACTTCAATTTTTTTGATTTTTCAAAAAGTTTTCAAATCTGAAGGAAAGCATCATATTTTCACTTAAGGACAAGTAAAATATCAAAATACACTCATTTCGATGAAAAAGGAGTCGTAGAGCGAAATGCGCAAAAAATGTCCCTAGGGCCGGGGTGGGGAAAAACTTCAATTTTTTTGATTTTTCAAAAAGTTTTCAAATCTGAAGGAAAGCATCATATTTTCACTTAAGGACAAGTAAAATATCAAAATACACTCATTTCGATGAAAAAGGAGTCGTAGAGCGAAATGCGCAAAAAATGTCCCTAGGGCCGGGGTGGGGAAAAACTTCAATTTTTTTGATTTTTCAAAAAGTTTTCAAATCTGAAGGAAAGCATCATATTTTCACTTAAGGACAAGTAAAATATCAAAATACACTCATTTCGATGAAAAAGGAGTCGTAGAGCGAAATGCGCAAAAAATGTCCCTAGGGCCGGGGTGGGGAAAAACTTCAATTTTTTTGATTTTTCAAAAAGTTTTCAAATCTGAAGGAAAGCATCATATTTTCACTTAAGGACAAGTAAAATATCAAAATACACTCATTTCGATGAAAAAGGAGTCGTAGAGCGAAATGCGCAAAAAATGTCCCTAGGGCCGGGGTGGGGAAAAACTTCAATTTTTTTGATTTTTCAAAAAGTTTTCAAATCTGAAGGAAAGCATCATATTTTCACTTAAGGACAAGTAAAATATCAAAATACACTCATTTCGATGAAAAAGGAGTCGTAGAGCGAAATGCGCAAAAAATGTCCCTAGGGCCGGGGTGGGGAAAAACTTCAATTTTTTTGATTTTTCAAAAAGTTTTCAAATCTGAAGGAAAGCATCATATTTTCACTTAAGGACAAGTAAAATATCAAAATACACTCATTTCGATGAAAAAGGAGTCGTAGAGCGAAATGCGCAAAAAATGTCCCTAGGGCCGGGGTGGGGAAAAACTTCAATTTTTTTGATTTTTCAAAAAGTTTTCAAATCTGAAGGAAAGCATCATATTTTCACTTAAGGACAAGTAAAATATCAAAATACACTCATTTCGATGAAAAAGGAGTCGTAGAGCGAAATGCGCAAAAAATGTCCCTAGGGCCGGGGTGGGGAAAAACTTCAATTTTTTTGATTTTTCAAAAAGTTTTCAAATCTGAAGGAAAGCATCATATTTTCACTTAAGGACAAGTAAAATATCAAAATACACTCATTTCGATGAAAAAGGAGTCGTAGAGCGAAATGCGCAAAAAATGTCCCTAGGGCCGGGGTGGGGAAAAACTTCAATTTTTTTGATTTTTCAAAAAGTTTTCAAATCTGAAGGAAAGCATCATATTTTCACTTAAGGACAAGTAAAATATCAAAATACACTCATTTCGATGAAAAAGGAGTCGTAGAGCGAAATGCGCAAAAAATGTCCCTAGGGCCGGGGTGGGGAAAAACTTCAATTTTTTTGATTTTTCAAAAAGTTTTCAAATCTGAAGGAAAGCATCATATTTTCACTTAAGGACAAGTAAAATATCAAAATACACTCATTTCGATGAAAAAGGAGTCGTAGAGCGAAATGCGCAAAAAATGTCCCTAGGGCCGGGGTGGGGAAAAACTTCAATTTTTTTGATTTTTCAAAAAGTTTTCAAATCTGAAGGAAAGCATCATATTTTCACTTAAGGACAAGTAAAATATCAAAATACACTCATTTCGATGAAAAAGGAGTCGTAGAGCGAAATGCGCAAAAAATGTCCCTAGGGCCGGGGTGGGGAAAAACTTCAATTTTTTTGATTTTTCAAAAAGTTTTCAAATCTGAAGGAAAGCATCATATTTTCACTTAAGGACAAGTAAAATATCAAAATACACTCATTTCGATGAAAAAGGAGTCGTAGAGCGAAATGCGCAAAAAATGTCCCTAGGGCCGGGGTGGGGAAAAACTTCAATTTTTTTGATTTTTCAAAAAGTTTTCAAATCTGAAGGAAAGCATCATATTTTCACTTAAGGACAAGTAAAATATCAAAATACACTCATTTCGATGAAAAAGGAGTCGTAGAGCGAAATGCGCAAAAAATGTCCCTAGGGCCGGGGTGGGGAAAAACTTCAATTTTTTTGATTTTTCAAAAAGTTTTCAAATCTGAAGGAAAGCATCATATTTTCACTTAAGGACAAGTAAAATATCAAAATACACTCATTTCGATGAAAAAGGAGTCGTAGAGCGAAATGCGCAAAAAATGTCCCTAGGGCCGGGGTGGGGAAAAACTTCAATTTTTTTGATTTTTCAAAAAGTTTTCAAATCTGAAGGAAAGCATCATATTTTCACTTAAGGACAAGTAAAATATCAAAATACACTCATTTCGATGAAAAAGGAGTCGTAGAGCGAAATGCGCAAAAAATGTCCCTAGGGCCGGGGTGGGGAAAAACTTCAATTTTTTTGATTTTTCAAAAAGTTTTCAAATCTGAAGGAAAGCATCATATTTTCACTTAAGGACAAGTAAAATATCAAAATACACTCATTTCGATGAAAAAGGAGTCGTAGAGCGAAATGCGCAAAAAATGTCCCTAGGGCCGGGGTGGGGAAAAACTTCAATTTTTTTGATTTTTCAAAAAGTTTTCAAATCTGAAGGAAAGCATCATATTTTCACTTAAGGACAAGTAAAATATCAAAATACACTCATTTCGATGAAAAAGGAGTCGTAGAGCGAAATGCGCAAAAAATGTCCCTAGGGCCGGGGTGGGGAAAAACTTCAATTTTTTTGATTTTTCAAAAAGTTTTCAAATCTGAAGGAAAGCATCATATTTTCACTTAAGGACAAGTAAAATATCAAAATACACTCATTTCGATGAAAAAGGAGTCGTAGAGCGAAATGCGCAAAAAATGTCCCTAGGGCCGGGGTGGGGAAAAACTTCAATTTTTTTGATTTTTCAAAAAGTTTTCAAATCTGAAGGAAAGCATCATATTTTCACTTAAGGACAAGTAAAATATCAAAATACACTCATTTCGATGAAAAAGGAGTCGTAGAGCGAAATGCGCAAAAAATGTCCCTAGGGCCGGGGTGGGGAAAAACTTCAATTTTTTTGATTTTTCAAAAAGTTTTCAAATCTGAAGGAAAGCATCATATTTTCACTTAAGGACAAGTAAAATATCAAAATACACTCATTTCGATGAAAAAGGAGTCGTAGAGCGAAATGCGCAAAAAATGTCCCTAGGGCCGGGGTGGGGAAAAACTTCAATTTTTTTGATTTTTCAAAAAGTTTTCAAATCTGAAGGAAAGCATCATATTTTCACTTAAGGACAAGTAAAATATCAAAATACACTCATTTCGATGAAAAAGGAGTCGTAGAGCGAAATGCGCAAAAAATGTCCCTAGGGCCGGGGTGGGGAAAAACTTCAATTTTTTTGATTTTTCAAAAAGTTTTCAAATCTGAAGGAAAGCATCATATTTTCACTTAAGGACAAGTAAAATATCAAAATACACTCATTTCGATGAAAAAGGAGTCGTAGAGCGAAATGCGCAAAAAATGTCCCTAGGGCCGGGGTGGGGAAAAACTTCAATTTTTTTGATTTTTCAAAAAGTTTTCAAATCTGAAGGAAAGCATCATATTTTCACTTAAGGACAAGTAAAATATCAAAATACACTCATTTCGATGAAAAAGGAGTCGTAGAGCGAAATGCGCAAAAAATGTCCCTAGGGCCGGGGTGGGGAAAAACTTCAATTTTTTTGATTTTTCAAAAAGTTTTCAAATCTGAAGGAAAGCATCATATTTTCACTTAAGGACAAGTAAAATATCAAAATACACTCATTTCGATGAAAAAGGAGTCGTAGAGCGAAATGCGCAAAAAATGTCCCTAGGGCCGGGGTGGGGAAAAACTTCAATTTTTTTGATTTTTCAAAAAGTTTTCAAATCTGAAGGAAAGCATCATATTTTCACTTAAGGACAAGTAAAATATCAAAATACACTCATTTCGATGAAAAAGGAGTCGTAGAGCGAAATGCGCAAAAAATGTCCCTAGGGCCGGGGTGGGGAAAAACTTCAATTTTTTTGATTTTTCAAAAAGTTTTCAAATCTGAAGGAAAGCATCATATTTTCACTTAAGGACAAGTAAAATATCAAAATACACTCATTTCGATGAAAAAGGAGTCGTAGAGCGAAATGCGCAAAAAATGTCCCTAGGGCCGGGGTGGGGAAAAACTTCAATTTTTTTGATTTTTCAAAAAGTTTTCAAATCTGAAGGAAAGCATCATATTTTCACTTAAGGACAAGTAAAATATCAAAATACACTCATTTCGATGAAAAAGGAGTCGTAGAGCGAAATGCGCAAAAAATGTCCCTAGGGCCGGGGTGGGGAAAAACTTCAATTTTTTTGATTTTTCAAAAAGTTTTCAAATCTGAAGGAAAGCATCATATTTTCACTTAAGGACAAGTAAAATATCAAAATACACTCATTTCGATGAAAAAGGAGTCGTAGAGCGAAATGCGCAAAAAATGTCCCTAGGGCCGGGGTGGGGAAAAACTTCAATTTTTTTGATTTTTCAAAAAGTTTTCAAATCTGAAGGAAAGCATCATATTTTCACTTAAGGACAAGTAAAATATCAAAATACACTCATTTCGATGAAAAAGGAGTCGTAGAGCGAAATGCGCAAAAAATGTCCCTAGGGCCGGGGTGGGGAAAAACTTCAATTTTTTTGATTTTTCAAAAAGTTTTCAAATCTGAAGGAAAGCATCATATTTTCACTTAAGGACAAGTAAAATATCAAAATACACTCATTTCGATGAAAAAGGAGTCGTAGAGCGAAATGCGCAAAAAATGTCCCTAGGGCCGGGGTGGGGAAAAACTTCAATTTTTTTGATTTTTCAAAAAGTTTTCAAATCTGAAGGAAAGCATCATATTTTCACTTAAGGACAAGTAAAATATCAAAATACACTCATTTCGATGAAAAAGGAGTCGTAGAGCGAAATGCGCAAAAAATGTCCCTAGGGCCGGGGTGGGGAAAAACTTCAATTTTTTTGATTTTTCAAAAAGTTTTCAAATCTGAAGGAAAGCATCATATTTTCACTTAAGGACAAGTAAAATATCAAAATACACTCATTTCGATGAAAAAGGAGTCGTAGAGCGAAATGCGCAAAAAATGTCCCTAGGGCCGGGGTGGGGAAAAACTTCAATTTTTTTGATTTTTCAAAAAGTTTTCAAATCTGAAGGAAAGCATCATATTTTCACTTAAGGACAAGTAAAATATCAAAATACACTCATTTCGATGAAAAAGGAGTCGTAGAGCGAAATGCGCAAAAAATGTCCCTAGGGCCGGGGTGGGGAAAAACTTCAATTTTTTTGATTTTTCAAAAAGTTTTCAAATCTGAAGGAAAGCATCATATTTTCACTTAAGGACAAGTAAAATATCAAAATACACTCATTTCGATGAAAAAGGAGTCGTAGAGCGAAATGCGCAAAAAATGTCCCTAGGGCCGGGGTGGGGAAAAACTTCAATTTTTTTGATTTTTCAAAAAGTTTTCAAATCTGAAGGAAAGCATCATATTTTCACTTAAGGACAAGTAAAATATCAAAATACACTCATTTCGATGAAAAAGGAGTCGTAGAGCGAAATGCGCAAAAAATGTCCCTAGGGCCGGGGTGGGGAAAAACTTCAATTTTTTTGATTTTTCAAAAAGTTTTCAAATCTGAAGGAAAGCATCATATTTTCACTTAAGGACAAGTAAAATATCAAAATACACTCATTTCGATGAAAAAGGAGTCGTAGAGCGAAATGCGCAAAAAATGTCCCTAGGGCCGGGGTGGGGAAAAACTTCAATTTTTTTGATTTTTCAAAAAGTTTTCAAATCTGAAGGAAAGCATCATATTTTCACTTAAGGACAAGTAAAATATCAAAATACACTCATTTCGATGAAAAAGGAGTCGTAGAGCGAAATGCGCAAAAAATGTCCCTAGGGCCGGGGTGGGGAAAAACTTCAATTTTTTTGATTTTTCAAAAAGTTTTCAAATCTGAAGGAAAGCATCATATTTTCACTTAAGGACAAGTAAAATATCAAAATACACTCATTTCGATGAAAAAGGAGTCGTAGAGCGAAATGCGCAAAAAATGTCCCTAGGGCCGGGGTGGGGAAAAACTTCAATTTTTTTGATTTTTCAAAAAGTTTTCAAATCTGAAGGAAAGCATCATATTTTCACTTAAGGACAAGTAAAATATCAAAATACACTCATTTCGATGAAAAAGGAGTCGTAGAGCGAAATGCGCAAAAAATGTCCCTAGGGCCGGGGTGGGGAAAAACTTCAATTTTTTTGATTTTTCAAAAAGTTTTCAAATCTGAAGGAAAGCATCATATTTTCACTTAAGGACAAGTAAAATATCAAAATACACTCATTTCGATGAAAAAGGAGTCGTAGAGCGAAATGCGCAAAAAATGTCCCTAGGGCCGGGGTGGGGAAAAACTTCAATTTTTTTGATTTTTCAAAAAGTTTTCAAATCTGAAGGAAAGCATCATATTTTCACTTAAGGACAAGTAAAATATCAAAATACACTCATTTCGATGAAAAAGGAGTCGTAGAGCGAAATGCGCAAAAAATGTCCCTAGGGCCGGGGTGGGGAAAAACTTCAATTTTTTTGATTTTTCAAAAAGTTTTCAAATCTGAAGGAAAGCATCATATTTTCACTTAAGGACAAGTAAAATATCAAAATACACTCATTTCGATGAAAAAGGAGTCGTAGAGCGAAATGCGCAAAAAATGTCCCTAGGGCCGGGGTGGGGAAAAACTTCAATTTTTTTGATTTTTCAAAAAGTTTTCAAATCTGAAGGAAAGCATCATATTTTCACTTAAGGACAAGTAAAATATCAAAATACACTCATTTCGATGAAAAAGGAGTCGTAGAGCGAAATGCGCAAAAAATGTCCCTAGGGCCGGGGTGGGGAAAAACTTCAATTTTTTTGATTTTTCAAAAAGTTTTCAAATCTGAAGGAAAGCATCATATTTTCACTTAAGGACAAGTAAAATATCAAAATACACTCATTTCGATGAAAAAGGAGTCGTAGAGCGAAATGCGCAAAAAATGTCCCTAGGGCCGGGGTGGGGAAAAACTTCAATTTTTTTGATTTTTCAAAAAGTTTTCAAATCTGAAGGAAAGCATCATATTTTCACTTAAGGACAAGTAAAATATCAAAATACACTCATTTCGATGAAAAAGGAGTCGTAGAGCGAAATGCGCAAAAAATGTCCCTAGGGCCGGGGTGGGGAAAAACTTCAATTTTTTTGATTTTTCAAAAAGTTTTCAAATCTGAAGGAAAGCATCATATTTTCACTTAAGGACAAGTAAAATATCAAAATACACTCATTTCGATGAAAAAGGAGTCGTAGAGCGAAATGCGCAAAAAATGTCCCTAGGGCCGGGGTGGGGAAAAACTTCAATTTTTTTGATTTTTCAAAAAGTTTTCAAATCTGAAGGAAAGCATCATATTTTCACTTAAGGACAAGTAAAATATCAAAATACACTCATTTCGATGAAAAAGGAGTCGTAGAGCGAAATGCGCAAAAAATGTCCCTAGGGCCGGGGTGGGGAAAAACTTCAATTTTTTTGATTTTTCAAAAAGTTTTCAAATCTGAAGGAAAGCATCATATTTTCACTTAAGGACAAGTAAAATATCAAAATACACTCATTTCGATGAAAAAGGAGTCGTAGAGCGAAATGCGCAAAAAATGTCCCTAGGGCCGGGGTGGGGAAAAACTTCAATTTTTTTGATTTTTCAAAAAGTTTTCAAATCTGAAGGAAAGCATCATATTTTCACTTAAGGACAAGTAAAATATCAAAATACACTCATTTCGATGAAAAAGGAGTCGTAGAGCGAAATGCGCAAAAAATGTCCCTAGGGCCGGGGTGGGGAAAAACTTCAATTTTTTTGATTTTTCAAAAAGTTTTCAAATCTGAAGGAAAGCATCATATTTTCACTTAAGGACAAGTAAAATATCAAAATACACTCATTTCGATGAAAAAGGAGTCGTAGAGCGAAATGCGCAAAAAATGTCCCTAGGGCCGGGGTGGGGAAAAACTTCAATTTTTTTGATTTTTCAAAAAGTTTTCAAATCTGAAGGAAAGCATCATATTTTCACTTAAGGACAAGTAAAATATCAAAATACACTCATTTCGATGAAAAAGGAGTCGTAGAGCGAAATGCGCAAAAAATGTCCCTAGGGCCGGGGTGGGGAAAAACTTCAATTTTTTTGATTTTTCAAAAAGTTTTCAAATCTGAAGGAAAGCATCATATTTTCACTTAAGGACAAGTAAAATATCAAAATACACTCATTTCGATGAAAAAGGAGTCGTAGAGCGAAATGCGCAAAAAATGTCCCTAGGGCCGGGGTGGGGAAAAACTTCAATTTTTTTGATTTTTCAAAAAGTTTTCAAATCTGAAGGAAAGCATCATATTTTCACTTAAGGACAAGTAAAATATCAAAATACACTCATTTCGATGAAAAAGGAGTCGTAGAGCGAAATGCGCAAAAAATGTCCCTAGGGCCGGGGTGGGGAAAAACTTCAATTTTTTTGATTTTTCAAAAAGTTTTCAAATCTGAAGGAAAGCATCATATTTTCACTTAAGGACAAGTAAAATATCAAAATACACTCATTTCGATGAAAAAGGAGTCGTAGAGCGAAATGCGCAAAAAATGTCCCTAGGGCCGGGGTGGGGAAAAACTTCAATTTTTTTGATTTTTCAAAAAGTTTTCAAATCTGAAGGAAAGCATCATATTTTCACTTAAGGACAAGTAAAATATCAAAATACACTCATTTCGATGAAAAAGGAGTCGTAGAGCGAAATGCGCAAAAAATGTCCCTAGGGCCGGGGTGGGGAAAAACTTCAATTTTTTTGATTTTTCAAAAAGTTTTCAAATCTGAAGGAAAGCATCATATTTTCACTTAAGGACAAGTAAAATATCAAAATACACTCATTTCGATGAAAAAGGAGTCGTAGAGCGAAATGCGCAAAAAATGTCCCTAGGGCCGGGGTGGGGAAAAACTTCAATTTTTTTGATTTTTCAAAAAGTTTTCAAATCTGAAGGAAAGCATCATATTTTCACTTAAGGACAAGTAAAATATCAAAATACACTCATTTCGATGAAAAAGGAGTCGTAGAGCGAAATGCGCAAAAAATGTCCCTAGGGCCGGGGTGGGGAAAAACTTCAATTTTTTTGATTTTTCAAAAAGTTTTCAAATCTGAAGGAAAGCATCATATTTTCACTTAAGGACAAGTAAAATATCAAAATACACTCATTTCGATGAAAAAGGAGTCGTAGAGCGAAATGCGCAAAAAATGTCCCTAGGGCCGGGGTGGGGAAAAACTTCAATTTTTTTGATTTTTCAAAAAGTTTTCAAATCTGAAGGAAAGCATCATATTTTCACTTAAGGACAAGTAAAATATCAAAATACACTCATTTCGATGAAAAAGGAGTCGTAGAGCGAAATGCGCAAAAAATGTCCCTAGGGCCGGGGTGGGGAAAAACTTCAATTTTTTTGATTTTTCAAAAAGTTTTCAAATCTGAAGGAAAGCATCATATTTTCACTTAAGGACAAGTAAAATATCAAAATACACTCATTTCGATGAAAAAGGAGTCGTAGAGCGAAATGCGCAAAAAATGTCCCTAGGGCCGGGGTGGGGAAAAACTTCAATTTTTTTGATTTTTCAAAAAGTTTTCAAATCTGAAGGAAAGCATCATATTTTCACTTAAGGACAAGTAAAATATCAAAATACACTCATTTCGATGAAAAAGGAGTCGTAGAGCGAAATGCGCAAAAAATGTCCCTAGGGCCGGGGTGGGGAAAAACTTCAATTTTTTTGATTTTTCAAAAAGTTTTCAAATCTGAAGGAAAGCATCATATTTTCACTTAAGGACAAGTAAAATATCAAAATACACTCATTTCGATGAAAAAGGAGTCGTAGAGCGAAATGCGCAAAAAATGTCCCTAGGGCCGGGGTGGGGAAAAACTTCAATTTTTTTGATTTTTCAAAAAGTTTTCAAATCTGAAGGAAAGCATCATATTTTCACTTAAGGACAAGTAAAATATCAAAATACACTCATTTCGATGAAAAAGGAGTCGTAGAGCGAAATGCGCAAAAAATGTCCCTAGGGCCGGGGTGGGGAAAAACTTCAATTTTTTTGATTTTTCAAAAAGTTTTCAAATCTGAAGGAAAGCATCATATTTTCACTTAAGGACAAGTAAAATATCAAAATACACTCATTTCGATGAAAAAGGAGTCGTAGAGCGAAATGCGCAAAAAATGTCCCTAGGGCCGGGGTGGGGAAAAACTTCAATTTTTTTGATTTTTCAAAAAGTTTTCAAATCTGAAGGAAAGCATCATATTTTCACTTAAGGACAAGTAAAATATCAAAATACACTCATTTCGATGAAAAAGGAGTCGTAGAGCGAAATGCGCAAAAAATGTCCCTAGGGCCGGGGTGGGGAAAAACTTCAATTTTTTTGATTTTTCAAAAAGTTTTCAAATCTGAAGGAAAGCATCATATTTTCACTTAAGGACAAGTAAAATATCAAAATACACTCATTTCGATGAAAAAGGAGTCGTAGAGCGAAATGCGCAAAAAATGTCCCTAGGGCCGGGGTGGGGAAAAACTTCAATTTTTTTGATTTTTCAAAAAGTTTTCAAATCTGAAGGAAAGCATCATATTTTCACTTAAGGACAAGTAAAATATCAAAATACACTCATTTCGATGAAAAAAATACACTCATTTCGATGAAAAAAATACACTCATTTCGATGAAAAAAATACTCTCATTTCGATGAAAATGTCCCTAGGGCCGGGGTGGGGAAAGCATCATATTTTCACTGCCAAAAAGTTCCTCTAGGTCCGCGGTGGGCGAAAACGTCAAGTTAGGTATCTATGTAGGTAGGTACCTACGAGTTTGGGTGCTTGCATATTACGATTACCTATTGATGTATTCTAGAACTCCTGGAAGAGACGCTTACTGTGTTGAAGCTGATAAGACTCTGCATTTGATGTTTCTGATAAGTGTCTAGACTATATGCCTAGGACTGCCTCTCCAAATCCTTAGGGGAAGTAGAGTACTTTTAATAATAATTCAACTATTCTATGATTATACAGTGAAGGCCTTGTGATGTCTGTTTGGAATCTTCCGGCTAATCTGGGCCCAGTTGTTAAACAACTGTCGTCATTAACGTATTGTTGAAACTTTGATCATTAAGTATGGCTTACTGGCTGATATTTTTGCTGAAAAAAATGTGCGTAGCTTTTGCATACCCTGGATTATATTTTGTATTTACTAGAACAATTTGCCCACTAACGAGCTCGTTAAGCTAACAATGCTTTGAACAACTGGGCCCAGGGCTTTTAATAACATATGTAATTTCTCATGTTATAGGTATCAATTTCAGGAGCGGATTCAGAGGGGGCTAAGGGGTTCAATCGAACTCCCCCTTAAAAACTCATTATCATGGGAAATTTTGGATAAATTGATAAATTTTGGACATCATATTTACCCTAAATATTCTCATCTCTTACTTCTCTTCATCATGTCCATTTTCTTACCTATGATTATGTATAAAATTGCAGGATGAGTGGAAAACAGTGAAAACCCTGATCAGACGCTGCGTTCTGGGTCTACAGTGCTTCCTGTCTTTCCGAATACATAGTGTAAGTACGATAGTTTGATCAAATCGAACCCCTTCAGAAATCTTCTGGGCCCGCCACTGGGTTGTTATAAGCAGAAACATATAAAAAGATATGCTGCATGCCAACAGCGAAAACACAAAACGGCCAGCCCATTAAGGGTAATCAACCAAAGACGGTGCGCATTGCGAAACCATACGTGTTGAAACATTTGAATTTAATATCTGCTATCACAGTTTGAACCTGCATTCTCGTAAGTAAGTTTAAAAAAAATAATGCTTAGTTACTACATGGAAGAGGCCTAGTTTTATTAAGAACATGCGAAATCATATGTGTTGAAACATTTGATTTTAATATCTGCTAACACAGTTTTAACCTGCATTCTCATTAGTAAGGTTAAAAAAAAATTAAACGTTTAGTTACTGCAGGGAAAAGGCCTAGTTTTATTAAGAACAATAATTCAAGGAAGGTAACATGTGAAAAAAAGTACACTAGCTCCTGATTGCGATGGTAGTCACATTTACAAAATGGTTATTTTATATCGTTTTTAATATATGTTCATCTCAGGTTGAAGCAAATAGCTCTTGTCCTTTCAATGAAGTTAAGCAACATCAACTAGGTTAGTAGTTGGATGGGTGAACGTCTTAGAGTCCAGGTGCTGTACATATTTCTTGTATTTTAATTTTCTCCTTTTATTTTCTGCTCTATGTCTGGAAGAAAAAATCGTTATGATCATTGTGGGAGTTAATCTGCAGTAATTGGCAAATTTATCCAAGAGCAGTTTCAGCGAGATACTTCGTCGATATAGCAGCGATGATTGGGAAGTAACGGTGCGCTATTGCACTGCACCAACAGAGGCAGTTTCGGTGTTTAGCTCGCCTATTCAAATATATTGAGGATTTCACCACCAAAAATGAAAACTTTCATATGAAAAATTCTGGTAGTTTTCACATTTCTGCTTAAAACATAGACTGTGGGTACTCATTAGAACCGCCTTGACGAGGCGGTTCTAATGAGTACCCACAATCTATATTTTTGAGCAGAAATATAAAAAATAATGTCTAACCTTGTAAACCCCAGTTTTACTATATAAAATTGGGGTTTAAGAAGGTCAAAATTATTTAGGTAAATTTTCGCAATGTTTTGGCATGATATAATATTTGAGAAAAAATGCATAAATAATTACTTAATTTTTAGGGAAACAAGCTTCAATAAAAAGCTTTGCAACACTTTTTTCCAATATTCAAACATGAAACTTAATAAGCCGATAGAAGACTGATTTATATGGAAAAGTTTTTTTTAAAAAACATCCTTTTTAAAGTTTCATCAGACTGAAGGGCATTAAACAAGTTAAATGCTTATAGCTTGATTAAAAATCGCCGTATACAAAAAAGTAAAAATAATAAAGACGTAATTGAAAGAGTACCCATTACCCTTAAATATTGTTATGCACGTGGTAACACTCTCTAACTGGAGACTTAATAGCGGGTTTGGTATATACAGTAAAATTCCGCTATCAAGACCATTTTTGGTACAGCCTAAAAGTGGTCTTAATAGTGGAGCGGTCTTTATAATGCAAATTGAACATCCCAGTAACCCAGTTAGCATTCTACGTAAATCTATATCGGGCCGTCATCGGCCCGTCTGGGTAGCTGACGGGCCGCCGATGTAGATTTACGTAGAATGCTAGCTGGGAAGCATTCTTTTTTTTAATCTATAGCGGGCCGTTATCGACCCGAATAATAATTAATATATAAAAACAATCATCATAAAAAATTGTAATTAAATCGATATTGTTAATTAAACCAAAATCGATAACCAGTTATATTAACTTGAAATGGTACAGTCGCCTGAAAATGTCGTCTGTTTTTATCGTCTGTTTTTATTCTTGCAAACTTTTCAAA
Organism: Anodontia alba; assembly: GCA_964016985.1. Classification (NCBI taxonomy): domain Eukaryota; kingdom Metazoa; phylum Mollusca; class Bivalvia; order Lucinida; family Lucinidae; genus Anodontia; species Anodontia alba. The sequence continues at coordinate 57,732,232 of OZ024835.1, forward strand.
CCTATTTTTGCATACAGGCAAATAGTGTGGACCCTGATCAGACTGCTCCTAAATAACAGTCTGATCTGGGTCCACTCTGTTTGCAAAAATGACTTTCAAAATCACAAGCAGATGACAAAGCAGACAACAATTGTTGTGATTGGTAGTTTAATGGTTAAACTACTCAGTTGATGCGCATGCTTATATATGTTCGCATGCTTATACAGTCGAACCTCGTTATGTCGAACTCGCTTATTTCGAATTACCGCTTATCTTGAAGTGAAAATCTGTCCCTAACAAGAAACTATGACAACAGAACAAAATAATGTGGAAAAGAGAAATTGCTCCTGTGGTTGTTAAATGTTATTGTTTTCCTCACTCTCTCAACTCTGATATGTCGAGGTACGGATAACTCGAAGTGTTTCAGTGAGGCCCTTGGCATTCGAGATAACGGGAGTCGACTGTATATATATATATATATATATATGTTCATGAGCATACGTTTACGAATTCATTCACCTATACTGCCCAATAATTGAACTCTACCTTTCCAATGCACTTGTGAACAACTTATTTTTCAGTGACTCAGTGACCTATGTTAAGCATTTTTTTCTGCTTGTTTGTTCTCCTGGGACCAAACAATAATAATAAAAAACAACAACTTAGTACAGAAAGAACACTATCTATGATGCTTTAAAGCGAGGTATAAAACCACTGTAGAACTGTCTACGACGCTTTAACTCTTAAAGCGCCAAGAAAATTTGCATCTGAAAATGTCGTCTGCTCATGTCGTCTGCTGCATTTTCATGCAAACTTTTCAAACTTACATTTTGCATAAAGGAGCAGTCTGATCTGGGTCCACACTGTTTGCAACAATGACTTTTAAAGTAACCGGCAGAAGACAAAGCAGACGACAATTGTTGTGATTGGCGCTTTAAGGGTTAAAGCACTGTTTAAAATCATTAGAATACTGTCTATGATGCTTTAAATCGCTGTTTAAAACCATTGTCTAAGTATAAAATTATTCATATGGTTCAGGAAGAATTGGTGGCTAAGTTGAATGTTCGTCTCACTGGTGGTCAGGTCAAGAAGTCATGGGGTTAATCCCCGCCAAGTCTAGTCTGGCAATATTCTTTCCTGGAGATTGATTTTCTATGGTCTTTCTCTCCCTTCCGCTGTTTCGAGAAGAGCAGTTGTCAGTTTCTGGCAAAAAAGAAAAAAATGTGCATAAGTACTGGTTAACCGCTTAGAGGACGAAGTCTGCCCATGAGTAGTGCAGCTTAGTAAACTGAACAGCTCGACATGACCTAAAGGGATTGACTGGGGCGTAAAACCTCAACACTTTATGCTGACGGCTTAGAGGACTACCCATGAGGAGTGTGGCTATTAAAGTATCTGACCTGCTCGACATCATCTTAATCGGTTGTCTGGGTCGTAAAACCTCAACACACTATACTGACATTGATGTGATCTGTCCTATACTCTGCTTTCGAAAGTCGCTTCTTGCTTGGCGCTTTATACAAAGAAGTAAATTGACAAACTTTTGTCATGATTTAATGCAAAACCGTTTGTCCGTAAATACCTATGCACGAAAAAAGTTTTATTCTAATCATATGTTTTTAAAACAGTCAAATATTTCACTTTTTCAGGTAGTAGAAATGAATGCAAATTATGAAGAAATATGCAGGGTAGGTAACCTGAGCCAGATTTTCAACAAGTTCTGGTTGTTCATTTTTCTGAAATTTTCAGAATATTGTGAAAATCAATCATTCTAATTCAGCAAAGAAAAATAAAATAAAATATATATATATATATATATATATATATATATATATATATATATATATATATATATATATATATATATATATATATATATATATATATATATATACTGAAAGGAAAAAGAAACGCAGGGTAAATTTTATTCCTAAATTTCATTCAAGTTTGAAAAAGTTTGTTAAATATTGTACTATGATTACAAAACGGTACATGTATGGAACAAAAGTTCCAAATTTTATTGGTTTGTGATCAACAAGTCTCGAGTTATTGAAATTCATTGGTAGCTACCCCCCAAATCTTGAAATCAAAATCAAACTGAAAATCAATATCGGGTGTGCCCCCCTCTTGCTGCCGTTGCTGCCCTAATTCTCCTTTGGATAGAGTTAACCAAAGCATTGACAATTCGCATCGGGACGTTATTCCATTCATCGATCAACGCATTCCTTAGTTGTGCGAGAGTTGCGGGGTGGGGGGAGGGGGGGGGGGGGATTTCGGCGCTTCCTAACCCTTCTGTCCAGCTCATCCCACATGTGCTCTATTGGGGTCAAATCTGGACTGTACGGTGGCCATGCTAGTAGTGCGATGTTATTGTTTGCCAGGAAATCCTGACAAACTCGGACAACATGTGGTCGGGCATTGTCCTGCTGCAGAATCAGATTACGTTGTTGCACAAGCGGGACTGCAACAGGACGCAAGATCTCATCCCTATATCTTACTGCGGTCATATTGCCCGCAACAATAATCAACTGTGATTTTATCCCGTGAGCAATGCCTCCCCAGACCATAACGGAGCCACCCCCAAACCGATCCCGTTCGACAACACAGGCGTCGGCAATGCGTTCTCCGCGACGTCGGTACACACGACGTCGACCATCTGCGCGATAGAGAGTGAACCTAGACTCGCCCGTAAAAAGAACTCGTCTCCACTGCCTCATCGGAAATAGCCTGGGCGCATGCGCCGTCAACCACGCCATACGACGCAACCTACGTGCCTGGGTCAGAGGCAGACCAACGTATGGACGACGAGCTCGAAGACCAATCTCACGCAATCGACTTCCAACAGTCTTCGAAGAAATTTGTCGATTATGCGTACCTACTGTATTAAGGGCAGTTTCGGTAGCAGTGAGATGACGGATTGTCCTGTCTTGACGTCGCGACGTCACACGTGGACGCCCAGACCGCGGTCGGTCTGCTAAATGCCCTGTCTCCGTTAAACGTCTAACAAGACGTTCAGTTGTTGAGACGTTAACCCCAAAATGATTGGCAACTTGCTGTTGCCTCTGACCCTGCATCAGCAACGCAATTGCCCTACCCCTCTGAACATCAGTCAATCGTACCATGATTGAAAAAAAGTTTAAAGTAGCGTAAAAATGAAAAGAAAAATCGGTAAAAGAATCGAAGAGCGTTGTGTATCGTTGAAGTGTACCAAATGGTGTGAGGAAATCTTGTGCTGAAGGTTTAAACATGCTTGTTTTACACGAAATTTTGGCTTTCCGTATTGTCCGTGCAATGCACGGTTGAATGATTTCACACACTGGGTAGATAGCACATCGACCAAAGACTCGTATACCCGCGGTTCACATTCACAGGACAATCTGTAAAAGTGTATGGCTATAGTAAACACCGTAAAAAATGGTTAAAATAAGAAGGAAAAACTCTACCCTGCGTTTCTTTTTCCTTTCAGTATATATATATTCTCTATGACAAATGTCCAAAAAATCACTTTACTATAGAAGTTGCACAAGTCAGACCAATTTTTACCGTAAATTTAATTTTAAGGTTAATATTTGAGAATAAAACACAGAAACAGAAAACAAATGGTTTCCAATAAGATATGGTAAATCAGAACAAAATATTTTTATTCCAAATAAAACGCCAAGCAAAACAAGAGGATCATGAGGTCCTGAATTGCTCACTAGAGCTTCAAGGTAACTGGTTGTTTAGTTGTGAAGGAGACTTTGATTGTTAAATGGCAGACATCTTTTATGATGCTATGAGCCGATGTGTGTTAATAAGGATCAAAGATCTAAAATACGAGTGCACTTATTTCTGATGCTTATTCCATATATGAGGGTTGTTCCAAAATAATGCCACTTTCATTGTTTCTTCACTGCAGATGTTAAAATCATTTTGACTTGCTCTGCCCTTCGAAATACTCTTCATCTACCTGAATACACCATTTTAGCCGGTAAATCCACTTTTGGAAGCAGTTTTCATACTATTCAATGGGGACACTCATCAGATACTGATAAACCGCAGATCCAAGGGCATTTCTTAAATTTTATCTCTTTCCAGATAGATGGAGGATGTGGTAGGACGATAACCATTTCTGACTCCAAAAACTCTGTCACACGGTGTGCATTGTGAGCGGGTGCTCACAATGCACACCGTGTGACAGAGTTTTTGGAGTCAGAAATAATCCTGCAAGAGTCTGAGGTGCTTAAGTCCTGGGCCCAGTTGTTCAAAGCATCGTTAGCTTAACGAGCTCATTAAGGGTCATTTCGTTAACTGTTTTAGCGGATTCACTGTACAATATTCCGATATTTTTTGCTGAAAAAATGTGAGTAGCTTTTGCACTGCAAAAGCTACTCACATTTTTTCAGCAAAAAATTTCAGCATATTTGCGTATCACTCGATGTAAACTTTAACGAATCGTTAACTAACGACATCGTTAGTTTTGAACAACTGGGCCCTGTTTTGGGGGAGGTGGGTTTTGTAGTACTTCTTTAATTTTCTTGGTACAATCTTTTTATAGAACTTTGCTGTGATTCATTGTGTTGGGGTTTAACGACACATCAACCCTTGTGGGTCATTTTGTGTCGTCTCTCAGAGAAAAGGAGAAAAAAGATAGAAGAGATGGAAGAGAGGGACAGGAAAGAAAGAGGAACACGAATGAAAGTGAAGAAACAGAAAAATTAAAAAAACAACAACACACACACACACACACACACACACACACACACACACACACACACACACACACACACACACACACACACACACAACATTCCCCTCTACCTTTACCTGCAAGGATAGTTGTACTTGTCCAACTGCAAGCCAATATCAGTTGTGACGTAAGACACACGACACCTTCGCACCACCCGACCATCCCGAACCTTGTTGTGTCTGTTCTGCCTTTTGGCACCGGAATTCGCACGACTGGACCCTTATCATCGAAGAAAATTACATGTAAAGCCTTCTTTGCCGATCGTGTTCGTTTGGCAAGAATTGGACGTCTTGCATTTTTGGTGGTCCAAATTTTGTTGGAACACTTCCGCTGTTTTCACTATTTCTCATGCAAAAGTCTGAGAAATTGACCTTGCCTTACAATAGGTCAAGGTCAACCCAGGGTCACCATTTAAACAGAATATGATGGGCCAGAGTACCAAATGCTACATCCCAAGTTTCAAGGTCATCGGCCTTATGGTTCTGGAGAAGAATATTTTGAAGTGTCTTTACCATATATGGTCATGTGGCACAGACCCCACAAACAAATTTTCATTCCCCCATCCCACTGAGGCTCCAGATGAAATTTGGCTTTAGACTCCAACTGTTAGGAGAAGTATGGTAAGAAGTAGGGATTACCCAATACTCAGAGTAAATATTAGCATAGATATGGTACACACAGACCTGCCTACAAATACATCCTGCTGAGAAGGTTTGTTTAATAACAAAGACTGACCAAAATATATATTCTGCAGTTTTATTGTAAATAGTAAATCTATAATATTGTCTACCTGTACAATGCTGTAGTGTTTAGGTGAATGGATACACTCGTCAATTTCTACAAGGGAGTTAACTTTTGTGACTTTCCGTTTACTTCGGTGTAAGATACCCTTCTAAAAACAAGGAGTATAACCTACGTCATATATAACAGTGAAAAAGACTATAGATTGTTGCGAAATGGGTCCGAACATGCGTTTTATATTTTGTTTTTCTTACAACAAGAGGGCCATGACGGCCCTGTAACGCTGACCTGAGTATCATAACACTTAGAGAAGCTGACCCGGAACTGATCAAGGCAAACATTCTGACCAAAATTCATGATGATTATATTAACAAGTAAGACAATATAACATGTATAATGGACTGTGAAATAGAGGTGAAGGTCAAATATGGATGCACTCAAGAGGCCATGCTGAGATGTATGCATGTGCTAAGTATCACTGGCTGTAGGAGCAAGTTACTGAGAAACTAACCTAAACACAAACACTTCAGATATAAAATATCACTCTGTAGAACTAACAGTTACTGCGAGACTGACCTAATTGGAAAAACTTAAGAAAGTCAATGGACCATGAAATATAAGTCATAAATGACTCAACTCCAAACTTCACCTAGAAATCATCAAGACAAACATTTTGAGCAAGATTCATGATCATTTCATAAATGTGACCTCTAGAATGTTAACAATAACAAGGTTTTCCTGATTTCGATCCTGACCTAGAAATCATCACGACAAAACATTTTTTAGCCAGATTCATGACGATATTGCTACAAAAATGTGGCCTCTAGAGTGTTAACAAGGTCTTCCTTTGAAATGGCCCACTGACATAGTTTTTGACCCGAGCTGACGCTGTTTCGAACTTGACCTAGAAATTATCAAGATAACATTTTGAGCTAAAATGAGCAATATTCATGATGACTGCTTCAAAGGTGAATGCTAGAGTGTTAACGAGGTTTTCCGTTGATTTGACCTGGTGACCTAGTTTTTTACTCCAAGTGACCCTGTTTCTAACTTGACCTAGAAATTATCAAGACAAACATTTTGGAAAAAGATTCATATTAATTCAAAAATGTGACCGCTAGAGTGTTAACAAGATTTTCCTTTGATTTGGTCTGGTGACCTAGTTTTTGAGTCAAAGTGACCCAGTTTCGAACTTGATCTTAAAATTATCAAGACAAACATTTTGAGCAATATTCATGATGATCACTTCAAAAAATGACCGCTAGAGTGTTAATAAGGTTTTCCTTTGATTTGGTCTGGTGACCTAGTTTTTGACTCAAAGTGATCCAGTTTCAAACTGGATCTAGAAATCACCAACACAAACATTCTGAGCAAGATTCATGATGACTGCTGGAAATGTGACTTCTATAGTATACTAACAAGGTTTTCCTTTGATTTGGCCCAGTGACTTGTTTTTGACCCCTAGTGATCCACTTTCGAAGTTGACCTAGAAAACATCAAATACATCTTGAGCTTCAAAAATATGTGACTGCCACATGGTTAACAAGGTTTTCCGTTGATTTTACCTGGTGACCTAGTTTTTGACCCCGTGGCCAAGTTTCGAACCTGACCTAGAAATCACCAAGACAAACATTCTGAGAGATATTCAAGATTATAGCTCCAGAAATGTTAGGTCTGGAGTGTTAACAAGGTTTTCCTTTGATTTTGCCTGGTGACCTAGTTTTTGACCTCATGTGACCCACTTTCGAACTTGACCTAGAAATCATTAAGACGTACATATTGAGCAATATGCACAAAATTACTTCAAAAATGTGACCTCTAGAGTGTTAAGAAGTTTTTCCTTTGATTTCGCCTGGTGACTTAGTTTTTGACCCCAAGTGACCCTGTTTTAAACCTGACCTAAACTTCATAGAGGCAAACATTCTGAGCAAGTTTTATAAAGATTGGGTCAAAACTGTGACCTCCAGAGTGTTAACAAACTAATTGTTGACGACGGACGACAGACGATGGGCGACGAACGACGGACAACAGACGACGGAAAAAGGGTGATCACAATAGCTCCATCACGAAAACATACCTATATAATTTTGACCCCCTTAAACCCCACTTTTATATAGTTAAACTGGGGTTTACAGGGGTATACATTATTTTTCTTATTTCTGCTCAAAACATAGATTGTGGGTACTCGTTAGAACCGCCTCGCCGAGGCGTTTCTAACGAATACCCACAATCTATGTTTTGAGCAGAAATATGAAAAATATCAGAATTTTTATCTTAAAATTTTCATTTTTTTTGGTGGTAAAATTTTCAATATATTTGAATAGGCGTGTTTTCGTAATGATCCTGAGCTTTCGCTCAGGTGGGTGAACTAAAAACCAGGATATGCTCAGCGTATGTAGCAAGAAACAGGGTAATTATAATGGCAAACTTGATACATGAGAGTATTTCATTGTCGAGAACACTCTTGTACAATTTTTTGTAAGGTTATCAAAATATTGCGCTTGAGTGTTCTCAACGATTATAAAACGATAGTTACTCAAATCTGCAAATATAAGTACTTTCATTCTTGTTGCATACGCTGAGCTTCTAAATATCAGAAACAATAATTAAAACGACTAGCCGGTTTGAACGGACCGTATACTAATATAAAAGGGAGAAAGAAGTAAGTAGAGGTGAGGAAAACAAGAAATAGAGAAAGACGAGGGAAAATTTAATGACAGTCATGAAAGTGAAGAAATAATTACATGACCCTCTTCTTCAACCTGCGTAGCAGGCCCTTCACTGCCACCATATCGCCCACTCTTAAAGAAAAAAAAAACAATATTCACTCTGATCACGGTGAAGGACAAGGCAAAGTCATTCCTTTAAGCGCAGCTACCTTTTGAAAAGGTATCAGGAAAACTGCCTCCGCAAAACTGGTTCCCAAAAAACTGCACCCCACCTAGGAAAATTGCGCCCCCTACAATCCCTTCCTGCACCCCAAGTCCAATGAACTGATGGTACAGATATTTAATACAACATTTAATTTTTTTAAGATGGTGATATAAATGCTGATGCTGCAGATTATTACAACTATTGTTATTTTTATTATTATGGTTTTTAAGTATTCACAGAGTAATACGTTTATATTTCAGTGAACTTCATATACATAAATACAGTCGACTCTCGTTATCTCGAATTCCAAGGGACTCACTGAAACACTTCGAGATATCCGTACCTCGACATTTCAGAGTTGAGAGAGTGAGGAAAACAATAAATTGAACAACCATATTTAACAAATGGATATATAATTTGACTCCTGAAGTTAGAAATATATATAATAATGTGGAAAAAAGGAGAAAAATTACTCCTTAGAAGCAATTTCTCCCCTTTTCCATATTATTTTATTACCTATTGTCATAGTTTCTTGTTAAAACAGGGACCAGATTTTCACTTCGAGATAAGCGGTAATTCGAAATAAGCGAGTTCGAGATAACGAGGTTCGACTGTATATATACCTTGCGATCACTGCCGGATGAGGCTCACGGAGAAACTAAAATCGTTTTTTGTTAACCCTCTTCTACCTCAGTTCTTTGGAGGAGTCCATTTCCATTATAAAGGAGGTCTGATTAGTTTTTTTTATCACCATGTTTCATAAATACTTCTTACTTAATGAAAACAGTATAGAACCTGATCAGACGACGCGTTTTGCGGCGTCTGATCTGGGTCTACACTGTTTGCCAATGTCCCATTTCTTAAATGGTTTTTATATGAAATACCATTGAAAAAAAAAATAATGGCATTATTTGTATGATGTAAACATGATGCTTAGAAATAAACAAAATGACTATAGCTGGGATATCTATGGCAATTTTTATCTTTTAGATAAAACTTGCCATCACTGTAAAACATGAAATACATGAAGACAGAAATAAGTGGAGAGGGAGGGGGCACGAGGTTAGAGGGAGTAGGGGCAGTTTTCCTAGAACCTTTGAGATAAACAAATTCATTGTACTTTAAGGTCGAGGGTTACTTCTTTGGGTGTATCCATCCACCTTACAAATGACAAATTTAACAAAATAAACTGGGAAAAACATTTACAAAAATATATGTAAATGGTAGTCATGGAAAAATTAAAGACAAAACAATGTATAAGCAAAATAGATATGAATTAAATGATATGCGAGAAAAGAGTACCTTCCGACGCGGTCAATAGGGTCCTAAATCAAAGCCTTTATAACCCAACTACAGAATCAATGGCTACTGTAGTACATATAGACAGAGGGGATCCTGAAAATTTTCTATATTAAGATGTGGATTTAGATTAAAAACTTGTTTTTCCATGAAAATATATGGTGTGGGTATTCATTAGAAGCACCTCACTGAGGTGCTTCTAATGAGTATCCACAACATATATTTTCATGCAGAAATAAGAATATCAATACTTTTCAGTTGAAAAGGTGCCTTATCCAAAGCTCTGTCCTGATCAGGCTGGCATAAGTCCCTTTTCTTATGGCTTGTCCAAACTGAACTGTAAAATGAAATATTTCTGAAATACACAAATTTCCCCTAGTGTGACATTGCCAGCTAACGGATACAAATTGCAAATTACCATATTATCCAGAAATCTTGCAGGGTAGACCATAGCCAGATGACCCTGGATGTGTCCTGATCAGAGTTTACACATGATGTCACTCATCCAGGAGTTTATTAGATACAGTCGACTCTCGTTATCTCGAAATCCAAGGGCCTCTATGAAACACTTCGAGATACCCGTACTACGACATATCGGACTTGCGGAACTGAGGAAAACAATCAAACAACCACCTTTAACAGAATGAGTATGTAATCTGACCCCTAATTTTGAGATATATTGAAAATATTGTGGAAACGAGGAGAAATTGCTCCTAAGGAGCAATTTCTCCTCTTTTCCACAATATTTTGTTGTCTGTTGGTAGACCTCTGTGTTAAAAAGGGACCAGATTTTCACTTCGAAATAAGCGATTATTCGAGATAAGCGAGTTTGAGATAACGAGAGTCGACTGTATATGAAGAGGTAGTAAAATGCTATCGTGGAAAATCAAGATCAACTTAAGCTGGTGCAAGGACATATACGTTCCTGCAAGCAACAATGTTGTCAGTTAAACTGAGAACTCCAAGTTTTGCACGTTTATGTGTTCTTTGTTTCCAAGGGCAATCGATATCGATTTTATCGTTCAAGGTTTAAGAGAAGTAAGGTAAAAATTCAAAGTGTTCCAATATCAGGATAAATATGGTAATTTACAATTCCGTAACAGGTCCTTAAGCCTTTAATGCAAAAGTATATCTTCTAAAACATTAAGGTATGTGGCGAAGATATTTTGAAGCTGAAGTCAATTGTCAGTGGTAAGCTTTATAAGGTTGGTGGGTAGGGGATGGGAACATGTGAAGTGGGAGTGGGGAACACTGGCTTATAGCCAATTACATCGAAATACCTCTTGAAATAAGACCTAGCAATATTGTCAAAATTAACTATAGCTCAGAAAAGATGGGGTATAAGGTAGTTATATTTCTTAATTCTCCATGAAAACATATGTTTTTGGTACTCATTTGAACAACTTGTGTTTTTCGTGGAGAAAGAAAAAAACTATCAATTTTTTGTGTAAAAAAAGATAAAAAAAAAGCCATATCTGAAGCTATGATAATCTTGAATGGAACAAACAATAATAAAGAAAAAAGAACAATAGTTCAACATAATAATACATCATATATAAAATGGAACAATTTCTGATATATTATAGAGATTCTGATTAATTCTGATCCCACAAAATATAAATATCTTACAAGCACCTGCTGTATGGTATAACATTGCATTTACATATGAATAAATTCAGTTTTTACATTGAAGCCAATTTGGTTTTCTACATTGAAACCAATTCGGTTTTTACATTGAAACATATTCGGTTTATACAAACAATGAAACTTTATACACTGAAAAAATACTTTGCACAATGAAATGCCTACAAAGTGTGAGGGTATTCCATTACCCAATGATTCGAGATCCGTGAATCTCTATTTAAAACACTTATTTTGATTGCCATGGCAAAGGAATGCGTTTTTTTATGCCAATATTATTATACATAGACACAGCTCCAAGTAAGAAATGTATTGGGCTAATGTTTTTATTTTCCCATGATAACCTATGTTGTGAGAACTCATTAGAAATGTCTCACTCTCAGTGAGACATTTCTAATGAGTACCCACAATATAGGTTTTCATAGAGTACTAAGAAAAATATTAATACCATTAAGAAAACACGCCTATTCAAATATATAGAAAATTTTACCTCCAAAAACTCAAAATTTTCTGATAAAAAACTCTTATTTTTTATATTCTTCTCAAAACATAGATTGTGAGTACTCGTTAGAACTGCCTCGGTGAGGCGGTTCTAACAAGTACCCACAATCTATGATTTTAGCATAATAAGAAAAAATATGTATACCTCTGTAAACCCTAGTTTTACTATATAAAAGTGGGGTTTAATGAGATCAAAATTATATAGGCGTGTTTTCGTGATGGTTTGGTTGAAAAATGTGCCTGACTCGGAGTTATGCATGATGGATAATGGTTTGGAATGATATGGTAAATGCTAATTCACTGTAGTAATAAAACATGGATAATGGAATGACTGGAATGATATGGATACCTTGTTCAATAGAGAACTTGGCTGCACCATAAAAGGGATCTCCTGGACATTCATGACCAGCAAAAAATGAGCTCAGTATCTACACAGTCTTTACAAGGCCTCATTAACATACTTTTCCTAAAATTTGAACAAGTCCATTTTTAATACATGCTGATGTATCTGATCTGGGTCTACACTTCCTGCTCAGGCATGTCTGTTCAAATACTTAAAGGCTCCATGTTTCTCAAAAGTAGGTGTTTTGTGTCCAAGAAAAATTTAATAAATTGATATATAGTATTAATATGATCCTAGCTTGTAAAATTTCAGACAGTCTCTCGTTTTTGAACTGGATCAAAAATGAAATGATTTTTTATTGCATCTGTGAATAAATGTTGGCAACATTAATCCAGAGGTAGGATAAAAAATCATTTCATTTTTGATCCAGTTCAAGAACGACAGACTGACTGAAATTTTACAGGCTGTCAGATACCAGATCTTAAGATTGTATCAATATCATGTATTAATTTATCAAACCTTTCTTGGATAATAAAATGACTAGTTAAACATATTTACTGTATTTCAAAGAAACAACTGATTGATATTTTTGTTGTATACAGCAACAGATTTTACAATATCCTAAGATTCTGTGAGAGGACAATGAAGGCCTTGATCTGACTGCACTAATAATGTGCTGGCTGATCCGTATAATGTGCTGGCTGATCTGTATGTGTTGGCTGATCCGTATGTGCTGGCTGATGTGTATAATGTGCTGGCTGATCTGTATAATGTGCTGGCTGATCCGTATAATGGCCTAGCTGATCCGTATAATGTGCTGGCTGATCTGTATAATGTGCTGGCTGATCCGTATAATGTGCTGACTGATCCGTTTAAAAGGGCTAGCTGATCCGTATAATGTGCTGGCTGATCCTTATAATGTGCTGGCTGATCTGTATAATGTGCTGGCTGATCTGTATAATGTTTTGGCTGATCTGTATAATGTGCCAGATGATCTGTATAATGTGCTGGCTGATCTGTATAATGTGCAGGCTGATCTGTATAATGTGCTGGCTGATCTGTATAATGTACTGGCTGATCCGTATAATGTGCTGGCTGATCCATATAATGGGCTAGCTGATCCGTATAATGCACTGGCTGATCTGTATAATGTGCTGGCTGATCTGTATAATGTGCTAGCTGATCTGTATAATGTGCTAGCTGATCCGTATAATGTGCTAGCTGATCTGTATAATGTGCTGGCTGATCCAGTCATTCAGATTCTTCATATGGCCTGAGGTCCCTTTTATGTGAAAACTCTCATTTTACTGTTTGAATTAGTTTAACATTTACAACACTGTGTAAAAATATTTTTTTGTTCCTTCAAACTTTATATGAATACACTGATACACTGAGATTAATATAGCTTACTCTCAGATCTTGGAACAGTAATGCTGTATATGTAAATAGTAAACCTCAATGGCTTGAACATCTAAGGGATCATGGAAATTTGTTCTAGATATGAGCAGTTCCAGCCACTGAGGGTTAATCATAGCGCCAGGTTAGGAGACAAACGGGAATAATATAGGGATGCCTTTCCGATCTTCTATAAATAATGGTATGTTGAGTGTACTCATTAGAATTGCCTCGATGAGGCAATTCTAATGAGTACACACAACATACATTTTCATGACAAAATGAAAAAAATCTAAAATATCCCTAAATATTTGTTTTGTTGAGCTGTCAGAAGAAGTTAACTAGGGACTCAAAAACAAGTTCGAATGAGCTGTGGTGAATGAGTCATCCGTGTTTGACTCGGAGGTTTTACTGTACCTATGTACAAGAACAAATAAAAATGTATGAGCTGTACTGTAAGAAAAGGTACTTTCTGACGTGCACCCAAAGAAGACAGGAATCAGCCTGCACATATGTGCAGTCTGATTAGAGTCTTCATTGTCTGCTTGAAGAAATTTTGCATCCTTGGATAGCCAAAATGTGCCCAGTGAAGAGTGTGAGACAACTGTGCAGGCTGGTCTGAATCTTCATTGGGCGTATATGTCCTATGGTACATTTTCTGATGCTGTGACTCATATTTAAACCAACAGTGGATTGTAGGGAGGTGTGCCCTCCTGTTGTAACTTTTGGCGGGTTTTTATTCGCTTTTGGCAGGGAAGTTCTTGCCTCGGTTGAAGCAGCAGGAAAGTTCTTGCCTCGGTTGAAGCAAGATTGGGGTTTGGGGCCCTTTTCTTATCTTTCCTATTCTTTTCTCTGTCCTCCTCTTTGGGAGACAAATCGACATGGCTCGATATTTTATTGACAGTGCCATTAAACCTCAGCTCAAACAAGCAATTAAAATGAATATGAACACATTTTTTTTTCCTCATGAATACCATATACCCTGATATAATCTCATGAATTCTATGACACCACAAAATATGTCTGATTATAAAAAAAAAAAGTTGAAGAAAATATTTCGCTATCCTAAACATTTACAGCTCAGCCACCACTCAGATGCCTAGATTTCACTTCAAAACCAAATAACCAAATAAAATTTCTGCAGAACTACCTGTATTAATTCTGTCAAATCTGTTTTCTGGAAAAAATTAGAAAAATATTTCAAAATGTCATCTGCTGAAATTTTTCCCCAGAGTGCTAAGCGTTAAAGTTTACCTGAAGAAATTAACATAATTTTGCTTTCCCTCCTGTAAATGAGATTATATTGTTTAATTTCTCCAGATAAACTATAACTTATACATATAACACAAGCACTTTACATTGTGTTGAGGTTTTACGGCCCAGTCAACCCAACAATATATTGAAAATTTCACCACCAAAAACTGAATGTTTTCAGATAAAAATACTGATATTTTTCATATTTCTGCTCAAAAAATAGATTTTGGTTACTCTTTACAACCGCCTAGCTGAGGCAATGCTAATGAGTCGAACGCGGTCAGTTTACCTAACCACACGTTTACTGGGCAGGCTTAGTCCTCTAAGCGGTTAACCAGTATTGTGCACATTCTTTCGCCAGAAACTGACAACTGCCCTTCTTGAATCAGAGGAAGGGAGAGAATGACCGTAGAAAATATTTTACGATCAATCTCCATGAAAGAATGTTGCTGACCTCGGCGGGGGTTGAACCCTCGACCTCCTGGTCTCCAGTCGGACGGCGCATCCAACTGAGCCACCGAGGCCTTTACATTACAGCTCAGCCTACATTTTTCACCACTCACATTATGAAAACAAGCCTATTCAAGTATACTGAAATTTTTACCTCAAAAAACTTGAAAATTTTCAGATAAAAAATTCTGATATTTTTCATAATTCTGCTCAAAACATATATTGTGGGTACTCATTAGAACTGCCTCAATGAAGCAGTTCTAATGAGTATACACAATCTATGTTTTTGAGCAGAAATAAGATAAATAATGTATACCCCTGTCAACCCCAGTTTTACTATATAAGAGTGGGTTTGAGAGGGGGTCAAAATTATATAGACGTGTTTTCGTGATGAATCCCTGGTTCTCACTTCAAACTTATAAATTTACTTGCCTAAATACCGCCACATATTTTAGATTCTAATGCACTTGCGTTTGTAACGCGACGTCCGATTGGATAACGTCAAAAATTTGCGACGGTATATTCTGCGATATACTGCCGCAAATCCGACGTCATCACGTAACGTCGCTTCTTATTGGCTGGCATTTGGTTTTACGCAGCTCACAGCACTTGTCGTTTTGTGCAAATAGTACATTTTTTCAATAGAAAAAAATAAATAAATGCATTAGAATGGGGATAACTGCGTCAAATTTGTCATTTGTGGAGGTAAATCGGCGGTTTTACGGTCGCAAATTACGTTTTACGGCTCCGCTGACGCGTCGCCGTAAAACGAAATTTCCGACCGTAAAACCGCCGATTTACCTCCCCAAATGACAAATTTGAATGCAGTTATCCCCTAATTACACATACACAGAAAAAATCCTGTCTAAGAATACAATGTAGCAGAGAGAGGGGTACAAGTCAACTTCTGCTTAATTTTGGTAACTTACTGATGTAAAAAGGTGTAAGTATAAGTGATAAACAGTCTAATAGCTATATAAAAATGACTAGACCAACAAACAGCACCGACTAGGGTAGGGTCTACCGAATGACTGGAGTATCAGCTGGCTGTCTACAAAACAAGTTCCTTTTTAACGTAAAATAAATCTCTATAAGGTTTTAACATGTTTCAAACATTTATAATATATACAAATTTAGACTTCATCCATAACAAATTTTAACAATTAAAAATAATATCAAGATAATTGAAAAAAAAAATCATATGGTGACTGATGAGCACAAAAATACGTGTACATGAGAATGAAAATGTTAAATGTTGTAAACAGAAAGTAGAACAAATTACCCTTGTGAGCAATGAATACACACATACACAAATTAAAACAACTTTAATGTTCAAGTTTTCGGGGCCAGACTAGGCTGGTATTGATATAGTTGGCCTAGTGACCCTCATATAAAGTTTCAAAAATCCGGGAATGGGCTCACTGATCACAAAGGACAATAAGTATAAACTACAGTAACCCTTAAAGTGCCAATGTAGCTATTTTTTTCTTCTATTATTTTTCAGATAAAACAAGGCTTGACATTTATGTGAATTGCCAGCTTAGCAGGAAATTCACATGAAATAAGCCTTATTTCCTCAGAAAACTTATTAAAATTTTTTTTTTTTTTTTATTTCAGTCGTGATTTCAGGGTTAAATATACACTTGTATTATTATCAAATGGCATTTGCCTGGGTACCAAAATAACAAAGTCCCTCCCAGGTGAGTTGATACAACCATCAGCACCTCTGTCAGAAGAGCATATCTGTTACATAAACAAGTAAAGATGGAAATAACTGTCAGAGATAATAAATTAGGATAAGTTTAATTGTTCTTTTACCAAGCTATACATATCTCAAGACAAGAGGTCTATACAGATAAATATTTTTCTATTTTTTTCCACGAAACCATATGTTGTGAGTAATCAGTAGAAGTGCCTTGATGGGTACCCACAACATATGTTTTCATGGAGAAATAAGAAAAATATTAACCCTTGTCATGCTGAATAAATTAAGATGCCACGCCCACTTGTAAATGTCAGCCAATCAGATTCCTTAACCCAGACTGTTGATATAAATTCACATAATGTATAGCAAACAGTGCAGATCCAGATCAGTTGGCTTCTAAAGAAGCCAACTGATCTGGATCTACACTGTTAGCAAAGGCAGGACAAGGGTTAATAATTTTTGGTTGAAAAAAATGCCTTATTCTGGAGCTACACTGTTTGATATTGCATTATTTTTTTTTCCTGAATACTCCTTTTATCTGGACTTAATGGGATTTGATACACTTAGCAGAGTTTTCAACATTTTGTCAAATGGAGACAACTTTTGTGAATTCCTGTTTGCTTTCCAGCACACCAAATCCCTCCTATAAAGTGGGGAGCAAATTCTTTCCTTTTAGAGTACATAGCACTAGTTAAGGCACTTTTTTCAATCCAAAAGTATTAATATTTTTCAAACATACATTGTGGTACTCATTAGAAGCACCTCACTGAGGCGCTTCTAATGAGTACCCACAACATATGTTTTCACGGAGAAATAAGAAAAATATGTACCTGTTATCCTCCCTTATCTACACCTATGAGTAGACCCCTTTTTTGAAAGGGAGATAAAACCATTTTTACAGAACTGTCCCCTCCTGAAAACATATCCATTCTCCTTAATAATTATTAATCAACATCTCATACCGTATTCGACCTAATTACCGCACATACCCCTATAAGCGCACAGTCAAGAAATTCTGTAGTCTTCAGATTACAACCAGTGTACTTTTTTCTTTATTTCTTTACAAAGGCATATGTTGTGGGTACTCATTTGAATTGCAATGACAAGTCGATGCAATTCAAATGAGTACCCACAACATATGCCTTTGTAAAGAAAGTCAGAAAAAATCGCATAGTCATCATTAAATAAGTCCTTTTCTGATCTTTTTTATAGTGTATCCTTAGTAGATAGATACATATTTGACCACAAATGAGTGTGTCTTGTAAGTTTGAAAAACCTAAGCGCACAGTGCGGTAATTAGGTCGAATACGGTACATGTATAAATACCCGTAACTGAAAAAACAAAAACAAAAAAAAACAAAAAAACAAGGCCATCTATGACAATATGGCACAACGAGTTACATAATATCAACCCATAGCTTTTTTCAACCAAAAATTGCTGATTTCTCCTCAAAAAACATATATTGTGGGTACACATAGAAGTGCCTTGCCAAGGTGCTTCTAATGAGTACCCACAACATATATTTTCATGGAGAAATAGGTAAAATATTTTCCTGACAACTCCTCTTATCTGGAGCTCTGTCAACCTTGTGAAGTCCACTTCTGCTTAACATACAGGACAAAAATTTAAGCAGACGACATTTTTAAACATTTTTTCTTCTTAATAAGAAAAGAATCAGTTTTCTGCTGATTTTGTCTGGAGACTGCTCATTACGAAAACATGCTTATTCAAATATATTGAAAATTTCACCACCAAAAACTGAATGTTTTCAGATAAAAATACTGATATTTTTCCTATTTCTGCTCAAAAAATAGATTTTGGTTACTCCTTAGAACTGCCTAGCTGAGGCAATGCTAATGAGTACCCGCAATCTATGTTTTGCGCAGAAATAAGAAAACTACCAGAATTTTTCATCTGAAAAGTTTTCATGGTTTGGTGGTAAAATTCTCAATACATTTGAATAGGCGAGTACCCACAATCTATGTTCTTGAGCAGAAAGAATTAATGTATACCTCTGTAAACCCGAGTTTTACTATATAAAAGTGGGGTTTAAAGGGGTCAAAATTATATAGGTATGTTTTTGTGATGTGTAGATACAAGGTTGATACCTAAGTTATATTAGATGTAATAATAATCACAGGAACTTCACTTTAGTTCCAAGCTGCATTCCAATAAATTTATTATTATTTAGCAGAATTTTAACTCTGCTAGGCACCAAGAAAAACAGAGTAGCACCAGAAATCCAGATTAGTATTGTCACGCTTAAAATGGCCTCTATACATAAGTAATTCATGAACAGAGAACCTCACCCAGAACTGACACTAGGACCTGACCTAACTCAGATTGTTATTTTGATAATTAACCCTTGTCATGCTGAATAAATTAAGATGTCACGCCCACTTCTAAGTTTCAGCCACTCACATTACTTGATCTGGATTGTTATAAATTCACACACTTAATGGCGAACAGTGCAGATCCAGATCTGTTGGCTTCTGAGAAGCCAACTGATCTGGATCTACACTGTTTGCAAAGGCAGGGTATATCTGGGTTTGGCATGACTAGGGTTAAAAATTGAATAGAATAAGTGTACTAAGTTTCATGAAAATTATTTATGGTCTCAATGAAGTGCCTTAGAGTCTGAACACCCACTGTGAAAGAAATATACATGTACATGCTTATAAAAATCAGAAAACTATAAATATACCAAAATGCTTTTAATGGTTTTAGATTACACCACAACATCTTTATAACACTATTGTCGGGGGCCATAGCATAAACCGTGTTAGTTAAGCAACCGTGCTATATATCCAAACAAAAATGTATAGATTATATTGAAAAATGACCATTTATGGTCATTTTTCAATATAATCTATACATTTTTGGGATCCATCTTTGAACTGTGTTATATCCAAAACTGTGTTATAACGAGCCATGTTATAAAGAGGCTGTAGTGTATAATCAATATTTGACTGTTAACAATTGTCTCCCTTGACCTAACTTGGCTATGTAGCCTTGTTAGCAAACTGCCTATTCAGACAATATTTTCTCCTGTAATACTTATCAAGTCCTAAGCAGCATTTTATAAACTATGAAGAGCTGAATTTCATATGGAAATATATATATTATTTTGAGATAATAAAAAGTTGTAATATCAAAAAAGAACGTAGGTATCAACCTTTAAATATATATACATATACATGTATTGATCCCTAACTGTACACTTGGAGTAGCACTAGCAGATTACTGTAAATTTCCCAAACTTTTGAACAATAAAGTTTCTGATGTAATGACATATGCAGACAGTGCAGACTCAGATCAGACTGCTCTTTGAGGAACAGTCTGATCAGGGTCTATATTGTTTGCCGTTCCATTAAGTATTTTAAGAAACAGCTGCATAACAAAGCAATATTCAGACCCAAAAAATATAAAATAGTGTTCATAATTTAGGACATTTATCGTATATATTAAAAATAATATGACAGATCTATATCTTGTAACAATTACACATGTCATCAAAAATTAACATTTGGCATAACCATTACAGAGTCCATAAGACTACATTGTATACAAGTAATACAAACAGATCTTGAAAAAAGTATACATCAAAAACTATAGTAAATGTCCTAAAATTTTAGAACACATTATTTCATATACTGTTTGCCTGAATTTTGCTTTTTATGCATTTATTTCTTAAAATACTTAGTCGCAATAGTGGAAAGGCAAACAGGAACAGTCTGATCTGAATCTGCACTGTCTGCATATGCCATTTATTGGTGTATGAATTTTAGGACATTTACTGTTGATTTTTTATTTCCATATGTCATAAAAATACGAAAAATATTTAAAAAATTCTTCTGACCAGATAGTCATCCGCTGAAATTTTTACCCAGCATACTACAATGTACTAAGTGTTAACCCTTGTCCTGTTGAACCTGGATAAACCCTGCTTTTGCAAACAGTTTAGATCCAGATCAGTTGGCTTCTTAGAAGCCAACTGATCTGGATCTGCACTGTTTGCCATTCAGTATGTGAATTTATATCAACAATCTAGATCTTAGAAATCTGATTGGCTGAAAATTTGAAAAGGGCGAGACATCTTAATTTATTCAGCAGGTCAAGGGTTAAGTAACAAGAGATACCTTGCCAAAATTATTGAGCAAAATCAAACAAATGTCATATACAAACACCAAAGACTGAGATGAGCCTGCTCATCACTGCATTCTAGTGAATGCT
Source organism: Anodontia alba (assembly GCA_964016985.1). NCBI lineage: Eukaryota > Metazoa > Mollusca > Bivalvia > Lucinida > Lucinidae > Anodontia > Anodontia alba. The sequence goes on from OZ024835.1 coordinate 57,753,377, forward strand.
TTTGTCATTCACATACATATACAAAATACATAGAACAATGTATTTAATGCTTAGTATGCTGGGTACATGTACAGTCAAACCTGTCTTAAGCAGCCACCCGTGGGAAGCTTAAAATGTGGCTGCTGAAGGCAGGTGGCTGCTTAATACAGTTCAAATATATAAGTCTATGAATTTTGGGGCAACTTTCCTCTGGCTGCTTAATACAGGTTGGCTGCTTAATAGAGGTGACCACTAATACAGGTTTGACTGTATATATTTCAGCAAAGGACATTTTGAAAAAAAAATTTATATTTTTTTTCCCAGAAAATAGGGTTGAACATTTCATGCAAATTGTCTCATTAGGAGATAATTTGCATGAAATATTCAATTCTGTTTCCTGGGTAAAATAAGAAAAATACCAGTTTTCACCCTGAAATGGTTATATTTCAAATATCAGATACAAACGCTAGAGCAAACAGTGTAGACCCAGCCAGAACAACATTACAAAAACATGCCTATTCAAATATACTGAAAATTTCACCACCAAAAACTGAAAGTTTTCAGATAAAAATTCTGATATTTTTCATATTTCTGCTGAAAACAGAGATTGTGGATACTTGTTAGAACTGCCTTGCCAAGGCAGTTCTAATGAGTACCCACAATCTATGTTTTTGAGCAGAAATAAGAAAAATAATGTATACCCCTGTAAACCCCAGTTTTACTATACAAAAGTGGGGTTTTAGGAGGTCAAAATTATATAGGTATGTTTTTATGATGAGATGCAGCAGTGCTGTGTGGGTCTACCCTACTTGTCATTCCATCATGGACTTGTTGAAATTTTAGGATACCAATAGTGGGAACTACATGTACAGCATCTGATTATTTTGGGTCTACACTGTTTACTCAGGCATCTCTCTCTGAATACATTTATTTAGAGTTAAAGCAGCTTACAGTATAATGCAGAGGCTGGGAGAGCATCTTCCAGTTATTGATAAATGGGCCTCGTCATGAAAATGTGCCTTCGAACATGTGCAAAATGAGCAGATTTGGGTCATCCTGTGCATGCTCAAAGTATCAGGCGGGCCTCTCTATTCATACATTCTGTATTCATACTCTGCTATAGGACAGTGAATGCCCTGATCAAACTGTATCAGAGGGGCAGACTGACCTGGGCCCAGTTGTTCAAAGCGTCGTTAGCTTAACGAGCTCGTTAAGGGTCGTTTCGTTAACTGTTTTAGCAGATTCAATATACAATACTATGATATTTTTTGCTGAAAAAATGTGAGAAGCTTTTGCAATGCAAAAGCTACTCACATTTTTTCAGCAAAAAATTTCAGCATATACGCGTATCACTTGATCTAAATTTTAACGAATCGTTAACTAACGACATTGTTAGCTTTGAACAACTGGGCCCTGGTCTTTCACTGTCCGCATGTGCCTGAAGACATACCAAACCTAAATGAAGACCTGTTGAACCTCAAAGTGCTAATCACAACTGCAGCAGAAAACATTTTCATTTTTTTTTTTTTTTTTTTTTGTATTTTTCAGAAATGATAAAAATGGCCTGGCATTTTATGTTCCTTTCAACATGATTTTTAGTCATATCAAGACTACGAAGAGGTGATAATGAAATGTTCTGTGCAATGAAGCAACATACAGCCATGACCTGAATTTCCCATCTAGTGGGAAATGAAACAACATACAGTGATGAACGGAATTCCACATCTAGTGGCAAATGAAGCAACACACAGCCATGACCTGAATTTCCCATCTAGTGGGAAATGAAGCAACATACAGCCATGAACTGAATTCCCCATTTAGTGGGAAATGAAGCAGCGTACAGTGATGAACAGAATTCCACATCTAGTGGGAAATGAAGCAGCATACAGTGATGAACGGAATTCCACATCTAGTGGCAAATGAAGCAACATACAGCCATGAACTGAATTCCCCATTTAGTGGGAAATGAAGCAGCGTACAGTGATGAACAGAATTCCACATCTAGTGGGAAATGAAGCAACATACAGCCATGAACTGAATTCCCCATTTAGTGGGAAATGAAGCAGCGTACAGTGATGAACAGAATTCCACATCTAGTGGGAAATGAAGCAACATACAGTGATGAATGGAATTCCACACCTAGTGGAAATGAAGCAACATACAGTGACGAATGGAATTACCCATCTAGTGGGAAATGAAGCAACATACAGTCATGAATTGAATTACCCATCTAGTGGGAAATTTGAATGCAGGAGATTCTGATCCCAGGTCAAGAAAACTAACAAATTAGTTACATGGATGATTCCATTTTTCAGAGAAAATAAGACTTGGCACATGAAATACTCTTATTTGTTCTGAACAAAAAAAGAAAAGAAAAATCAAATTGTTGACTGCTGCATATGTGATTAGGGCTTTAACAGTCAATGATTATTATATTTTAGCTGCTCCCTGAAGTATTTCTTGAGTTTCCCATGCCTCTAGAAGTAGGAGTATGTGTACTGTCGAGCACTGCCCTCTGGTGTCCACACCGAGAAGTTATTCTGGTCAAGACTATTGAGGAAGTTATCATTGTCTAAAGAAATGGTTTCATCGAAGTTATCCTACAAGAACAAATAAAAACATGAAAAGGTAATACCCCACACTATCATGTGCAGAAAACTCTTGTCAAAAATTGACGAAATTTGCCTATTAAGCAATCCCAAACCAGATCTCCATAATATCAATGCACACACCAAGTTCAGTGAAGATCCAATGAATCTTACTCAAGTTATCATTCAGAAACAAAAAAAAAAAAAAAAAAAAAAAATTGGACATACAACAGATGTCCGGACAGACAGACACACGGATGACCAATGTGAAACCATAATACCCTGCCACTATCATGTGGCAGGTTATAAAAACCAAAATCAGTTAAAAGATTCATTTAGGTGGAATCAATTGAGAAAGTTCTGTGAAGTCCCAGTTCTAAGCAGCCAGTGAACTTCCAGGTCACCCTATGTATCTGCCCAGTCTGATCATACTTAAACACTGCTCCAGGTAAGATGCATTTTACTGCCACAAAGCATAATTATTTTTCTTGATTCTCTACAAAAACGTTATTACCATTACAAAAACATGCTTATTCAAATATATTGAAAATTTCACCACCATAAACTGAAATTCAGTTTTTGGATAAAAAATCTAATATTTTTCATATTTCTGCTCAAAACATAGACTGTGGGTACTTGTTAGAACTGCCTCGAGGAGGCGGTTCTAACAAGTACCCACAATCTATGTTTTTGAGCAGAAGTAAGAAAAATAATGTATACCCCTGTATACCCAAGTTTTACTATATAAAAGTGGGGTTTAAGGGGGTCAAAATTATAAAGGTATGTTTTCGTGATGAAGTGCTTTACCAAAGTGCTTTTAACTTGTTGCATATCATGTAATTTTGCATGTTTTTTTGTTGTCTGTGTATATTTTTAAAATAAACATTTTTTTAAAGAAATTTTTTAGGAATACCATCAGAGTGTCAAACAGTTTGGATCCAGATCTGGTCCGACCTTTTTTTTGGGCCTGATCTGGGTCCAAACTGTTTGTAAAGGTTATCAGCAGACAACAAGTCACCACTGGCAGGGAAAGAGTTAAAGAGTACCCAAAACATATATTTTTCTGGAGAAATAAGAACAATTATCCCCAAATTATCACCAAATACTCCTCTTAACTCTTTCTTCTCCACAGACCAATACATATACCTTTGCAAACAGTGAAGATCCAGATGAGACTGCTCTTACATCAGGATCTACACTGTTGCCATTCTGTAATTGATTTTTGACTGAATCCCTATTTGCAACAATCGATGTGTCCAAATTCAGGGATGGAAGAGTCTGTGTAAGAAACTCGGAGGTGAAAGGGTTAACTCCACTATTTGCTTGTAATAATTTTAAAAATAGTAAAACATGAAGGTGTTGAAATAGTAAGTTTAATTATGGTGTGAAAAATGCATGTCTTTATCTAAACCCTTAAACTCTGACTGTCCAAACCACTGATCACAGCCCCAGATAGGGCATGCTTTATTACTGACAAGTATTGACATTTTCTTATTTCTCCAAAAAAATAAATGTTGTGGAGAAGTAAGAATACTATTACATGTCTATATATAACCCCTCTTAAGCTATGCTTGATATTTGTTTGTTACATCATATAAGTAAATATTGCTCTTGGTTTTATACCATATATGTACCTTAACACTTAGTATGCTGGGTACAATTTCAGCAGACAACATTTTATAACATTTTTCTTATTTTTTTTTTCGGGAAAATAAGCTTTGCCATTTCATGCAAATTGTCTCCTATAGACATAATTTGCATGAAATGTCAAATCCTGTTTACTGGGAAAAATAAGAAAAATATTTCAATTTGTCATCTGTTGAAAATTTTACCAGAGTGCTAAGGGTTGAGTACTTGGACAGATGATGATGATTTGGTGTTTCACATCTTTCAACATTATTTAATTGAGTCACGTTGGGATGATGAAGGGGAGATAATTAAAGCTTCGTACACTCAAGAGCTGAATTCTATCTCTGGCGATATTCCATCCTGGGACCTTGTGATCCAAAGTTGGGATTACTACCTGCTCTTGGCATCACGAAAACATACCTATACAATTCTGACCCCCTTAAACCCCACTTTTATATACCGGTATAGTAAAACTGGGGTTTACATGGGTATACATTATTTTTCTAATTTCTGCTCAAAAACATAGATTGTGGGTACTTGTTAGAATTGCCTCACTGAGGCAGTTCCAATGAGTACCCATAATCTATGTTTTGAGCAGAAGTATGAAAAATATCAGAATTTTTATCTGAAAATTTTCATTTTTTGGTGGTAAAATTTTCAGTATATTTGAATAGTTATGTTTTCGTAATGGACAGACAGGCTAGAGCGAAAGTGGAAATTCTGCAGTGTCTGATCAAGGTCTACACTATTTAACACTAATCTAGTAGTTTTTAAACACATTATCATATTTATCATATGTATTCGGACAGACAGGCTGAGCAAACAGTATAGACCCAGACTGTTTGCCACTCATCCAGCAATTTTTAGACATAACATCGGGTAGTGAATTGTACTGGTTCAAATTTTAGAACATATATGGTAAGGAGTTGAGGTGTCCGAATACTTAGGGTAAATACGGTAATAGGTAGTAAAGGGACTTGTTCTAATTTTAGAACAAGTGTGGTATGGAATGGTTGGTTTGGAGTTTAAAGGCTCTGTCAACACTATTAAGGTCGTGTAGAGCAGTTCAATTTACCTAACCACTTTTCCTGGGCAGGCTTAGTACTCTAAGCAGTTAACCAGTACTTGTGCACATTCTTTCACCAGAATGACAACTGCCTTCCTTAATCTATCTATCTTCTTATACTGAGACGGTCATATTTGGCCATTACCTCAGTTGTTGGGTGGCTAAATTTAGAATTTAGCTTAGAAAAAAAAAAAAAAAAAAAAGAGAAGTCACTGGATGAGTCCTTAAAACTATTTACAATCTGAATAACAGAGGTATACTAAAAGGCATACCTCTGAGTCCCAATCTATACTATATATATGGACTTTGAACTCCTCTGTGGACTTGACATCCACTGCAGAAGAGGAAAGACTATTCCACTGAGGAATAGTTCTAAGGAAGAAAGAATTCTTCAGGGCATCACTATAGGACTGGTACCTACGATATTGTGTGTTGTTTATTTTCGATGCCCTTGTTTGGGTTGTAGCTGTCGCAGGGGTCAAGTATCTATCTTGAGCAGAAGGGGAAGAATGACCCTAGAAAATATTTCATGATCAGTCTCCACAAAGAATATTGCCAGACCTAGCAGTATCGAACCTACAACTCCTGATCACCAGTCGACTGAGCCACCGAACTGAGTAAGGAATTAAGAAGACCAAACACTGTACATCAGTTCCAGAAAAGGCATTTTTTTAATTGGTAAGTAAATATTTTTCTTATTTTTCCATGAAAACATATGTTGTGGCTACTCATTAGAAGCACCTCACTGAGGTGCTTCTAATAAGTACCCACAACATATGTTTTCATGGAGAAATAAGAAAAACATTTGCCTAATACCTCATCTTATATAGAGCTATGATTTAGGTTAAATACGATAAAAAAAGAAAGAAAAAAATGATGTTTGTTTTGTTACCTTAGTAAGGTCAATATTGCTGTCAGCTATATAACTCAGTGTCAAATTATCCACCCACGGTTTTGATTTCTTCTTGCGTCTCTTTCGGATAAATAAAATAACCACAATTACTGAAATCAGAAAACATATTTAAAGCTTAGCACTCTGGGTAAAATTTTCAGCAGACCACATATTGAAATATTTTCATTATTCATTTTTCGTATTTCTCCCAGAAAACAGGATTTAACATTTCATGCAAATTGTCTCCTTTACAATTTGCATGAAATGACAAATCCTGTTTTCCAGGAAAAAATATCATCAATTTGTATTCTGTTGATTTTGCCCTGAGAATGGTAAAGGTTAACTGATAGCATTCTACTCACACTTTTCCTGGGAAGGGTTAGTCCTCTAAGCAGTAGATCAGTACAGTTGAACTTCAATGGCTTGAACATCTTTGGGATCATAGAAAACTGTTCGAGACATGGGTAGTTCGAGCCACTGAGGGTTAACCATGGTGCCAAGTCAGGAAGCAAATAGCGATAATTTAGGGATATTTTTTTATTTCCTTCTCAATAATTGTATGTTGAGTGTACTCATTAGAATTGCCTCAATGGGGCAATTCTAATGAGTACACACAACATACAATTTCATGATAAAATAAGAAAATTTCCCTAAATATTTGTTTTCTTGAGCTAGCAGATGAATTTCGTAGGGATTCAAAAATGAGTTTGAATTAGCCATGGTAAACGAGCCATCGGTGTTTGAGCTATTGAGGTTCGATTGTACTTTGTGTACATAGTTTGCCAGTAACTGACAACTGCCCTTCCTTACCCTAGTCCTGCTGAACCTGGATATGCCTTGTCTTTGCAAACAGTGCAGATCAAGATCAGTTGGCTTCTGAAGAAGCCAACTGATCTGGATCTGCACTTTTTTAAATTAAATACATGTATGTAAATTTGTATAAACGACCTGGTTCAAATAATCTGATGGCTGAAAATTGTAAGTGGGCATGGCATCTTAATTTATTCAGCATGACAAGGGTTAAATCTGCAGAAGGGGGAGAATGGCTGTAGCAAGGGTTTCATTCATGGTAGAAAGAATTTCATGACTTAATGTGGCTGAGCTGAGATTCGAACTTACTACCCTGGATCTGCAGTCAGACACGCTACTGCCTGCACTATGGAGCCTGGCTCTCTTATCAGTCTAAAAAATCCAGTTTTCCTGGACAAATTTGTACCGATACTTTCTCTTTTGTTACAAGGCTTGATTTTCTTTTACAATTTTATTTCACCCTGAGTACTGAATTTACGTTTAATTAACCCTTGTCCTGCTGAATAAATTAAGATGCCACGCCCACTTCTAATTTTCTGCCAATCAGATGACTTCATCAAGATTGTTGATACAAATTCACATACTTAATGGCAAACAGTGTAGATCCAGATCAGTTGGCTTCTTCAGAAGCCAACTGATCTGGATCTACACTGTTTGCAAAGGCAGGGCATATCTGGGTTCAGCAGGACAACGGTTAACATTGGGATGCCTTAACTCCTTACTATACTTGTCCTAAAATTTGTTTACAGAATGTATATTTTTACTACCTGATTATATATCTAATGAGCTGTCACAGGAGCGTAGCTCCCCTGAATTGCACTTCACCAATAAAATGGAACAAGAATTCCGCAGGAGTCACATTTGCTTGTTTGTGTTGAGGTTTTACGGCCCAGTCAACCCAATGGGGTCATGTCGAGTGCGGTCAGTTTACCTACCACATGGTTACTAGGCAGGCTTAGTCCTCTAAGCGGTTAACCGGTATTGTGCACTTTCTTTCACCAGAAACTGACAACTGCCCTTCTTGAATCAGGGGAAGGGAGAGAATGACCGCAGAAAATATTTCATGATCAATCTCCACGAAAAAATATTGCTGACCTCTTCGGGGGTCGAACCCGCGACCTCCTGGTCTCCAGTTGGACGGTGCATCCAACTTAGCCACCAAGGCCGGCACAGGAGTCACGTAACACCTGCATTTGGCAAAGTCATATGAGTATAATACTTAAGGAAGAAAGTAATATACTTCAACTTTGGGTCATACTGACTCACATTTGGAAAGTATGCTGTTTATACATGAAATACTCCTCAAGATATAAGGCAAAATCACTGGATCATGAAATATAGGTCACTATCACCTACTTTGCTTTTAGATCAAACTTTGGGTCAAAGTGACTCATAGTCGGAAAGTATGATGTTTATACATCAAATACTCAAGATGTAAGGCAAAATCACTGGAGCAAGGAATGTAGTTCACTGTGACCTACATTTATTTTGAGGCCAAACTTTGGTCCATACTGACTCATAATCCATAATGCTTATCTACAAATACTCTTCAAGATATAAGGAAAAATCAATGGACTATGAAATTAAGGCCAGCATGGCCTAAATTATTTTGAGGTCACTCTGTGGTCAGTCATACTGACTCATAACTGGAAAGCATAGTTTTCATACATGAAATACTCTTCAAGATATAAAGCTAAATCCCTTGACCATGAAAATTCTTCAATATATGGCAAAATCACTGGAACATGAAAAATAGGTCATGCTGACTCACTTCATGACCTACAAGTCAATGTCACACGTTCACTGATGTCTGATCAAGTATCTGTCTAGGTTGTTTTCATAGTATGTATAAACACTTTTTACAGGTGACTTAGAGTTTGACCTCTAGCCCTAACAGGGGCCAGGGATCTTAGGTCTAACCCCATGAAATGAAAGCCAACCTACGAGGGTACCTATTGTCTAAATATGAATGCTTTCTGATAAGCAGTTGTCGAGATATGAACTTTTGAAAAACTTGAACATAAAACTATAAAGTAGTGTGATGGGAATGCGGATGACTGTGATAACAACAATAGCTCTCCATGTACTTAGTATAGGTGCGCTAAAAATGATAGGATGAGTTACAAACAGTGTAGACTGATCTGAGATCACACTCTATCTACAGAATATACTGCTTACTCAGACCTGACTGTTCCAATACTTACATTTAATACAGTACGTCAAAATAAACTGGGCCACGTCAAGTGAAAAAGTGCCTTTGAACATGGGTAAAATGTGCACAGTAAAACCTGTGTAAGACAGCCACCTTCAAGACTGACTTTAAATAGTGGTTAATGTGGAAAAAAGTTGTCTGTCTTATAAAGGTACATGTCATGGAATTTTGCTAGCAAAATTATATGACATGTACCTTTATAAGACAACCACCTTTCCACATCAACCACTAAGGTCAATTTCAAAGGTGGCTGTACCATCTTGGCCTTGTTCTCCATTCATAAATTCTACAGAATCCAATAATTCTGTTAGCAGACAGTGAAGGCCTTGATCAGACTGTATGGATGTGCAGGCCAACCTGGGCCTTCACTGTCCGCACATGCCTGAAGACATTTTCCCATGGTGCAGCCCATGTTAAATTCATTTTCCTCAGTTAGACACTTCAAAAGAGAACTTGTAACTTATATCTTGTCATTATAAAAACATGCCAATTCAAATATATTGAAAATTTCACCACCCAAAAATGAAAATTTTCAGATAAAAAATTCTGATATTTTTCATATTTCTGCTCAAAACATAGATTGTGGGTACTTGTTAGAAATGCCTCGGCAAGGCAGTTCTAACGAGTACCCACAATCTATATATATGTTTTTGAGCAGAAATGAGAAAACAAATGTATACCCCTGTAAACCCCTGTTTTACTGAATAAAAGTGGAAATTAAGGAGGTCAAAACTATATAGGCATGTTTTTAGTGATGTACAGAAATAAGAAACAACATCAGTATTTTGGTTTCTAACATGTACCTACAGTAAGTATCCTAAAATTTTGTACACCAGCATTTCTGATGATGATGATTTGGCATTTTATGTCTCTTCAATTTAAGTCATATTAAGATGATGGAAAGATGATAATGAAAGGCCCTGTGTAATGAAGCGTCGTACAGTCATGAGTTTAATTCCCCCTCCAGCAGGACTTGGTTCTTGTGATCTGGTAAGGACGGCCAACCACTTGGCCACTAGGATGCTTCTACCAACAATTCTGACAAAGTGGCATTGCAAACAGTGCAGACCCAGATAAGACAGCTCCTGAAGGTGCAGTCTGATCAGGGTCTACACAGTTTGTCATTCCATCAAGCATTTTGTGAAACATATGGATATAAATTCAGGTAAAAAAAAAAAAAAAAAAAAAAGCAAAAAAAAAAGGCACAGTGGTCTCTCTATACCCCAATATTTTGAAGGAATGTAAATTAATGATATAACAGTAGAGCACATTAATTTTGTAAAAGCTCAAAATGATCTTATAAAGAACTTTGCTGCTATAATGAATGCCATGTATACAGAGGGCTGACTGTATATTGAAAACTGTTCAAAATTTTAGGACATTTACTGTAAAATCGAGATCTTGATTCTCACCTATGATAATGAAAATGACAGCTGATCCAATGATAATAGACACAGTCACTGCAGTACTAAGTCCAAACCCCGAGTCTGCAGACAGAGGAGCTGCCCGTGTGTGATTGAAGTGAGCTGTGCTGTCTGTTGTATTGAAATAAACACCTTTGTCTGCAGGTTCCCCTGTGCCAACGTACTGACCATCTTCCTCCGACACAATCTGAGTTGTACCAGCCATAGTGGTCATGGTTTTGGTTGGAATGTTCACAAAACATAAAAAATGGTTTTAACATTGATTTATGATAAATAGAAATAAATATAGTTCTTCCTTGGTAATGATAGTCTTTGATAGCTAACTGTATCCTAATGAAAACGCAATGTCTGACCAGAAGTGTAACATCTGCCAAGTGTATTCTGACCTGAAACACCTGTAAGTAAGAGAGGTATGCTGTGTAAAAAATACCACAGACAAGGTTTTGAAATATTTGTCTCCTTTGTAAAAATATTGGAAATTATATCAAGCAATCAAGTCCCTTGTACGCTTCTCTTGCTGAACACGACATGCCCTGTCTTAGCAAACAGTGTAGATCCAGAGAAGAAGCCAACTGATCTGGATCTGCACTGTCATTAAATATGTGAATTTCTACCAAAAACCTGGATCAAGTAATCTGATTGGCTAGAAATTAGAAGTGGGTGAGGCATCTTAATTTATTCAGCAAGACAAGAGTTAAACAGTTAGTTTTTTTAGTTTTTTTTTTTATTATTTTTATTTATTTTTTCATTTTCTTGCTAAATTCTATCTTGCACCCTACTGACATAATGATCTGATAGATAGATAGATAGATAGATAGATAGATAGATAGATAGATAGATAGATAGATAGATAGATAGATAGATAGATTTGACACAACTAGAACCGTGAGGTGAACAAACATACCTGGCAAGTTTAAAAAATTTAGAGATGCAATGAGGCTGCAACACAGGCAGTGAAGTGATTTTAAGCACTCAAGATGGCAGTTATACAGCCATTTCACTTGGTTGTCAGGAAGAAATTTTGTTTGAAAACAACAAAACCATAATGCATGTGTTAAGTTTTGGTACCTAGATTTACGAAACGAAACCAAAATACCGAAACGAAACCGAAATACCGAAACGGACTATTAAAAATATAGGAAAAATGCTGTTAGTCAATAAATGCTGGGGAAAAATGGATAACAAAAGTATTTTCCTAAATAAATATTATATATAAACATACATACAGTATTAAATCTGCACTCAGGAGGAAATTAATAGCAAATGATTAAAACTCAATGTGACGTCTCCGAAATAGGCCTACCGGAACGGACCGTTAAAAATATAGGGAAAATGCTGTTTGTCAGTAATTTTGCGGCGATATGAATAACAAAATATTTTCTCAAATAAATATAATATACAAACATACATACAGTATAATAACCACACTAAAGAGGAAATGAATAAGCCTCATTAATGGGGCGCCTCTGAAATACCGGAACAGACTATTAATATAGGGAAAATGCTATTAGTCAATAATTCTGCAGCGATATGATTAAGAAAATATTTTCTCAAATAAATATAATATATAAAAATATATACAGTATAAAATCTGCACTGAGGAAGAAAATAATACCAAACGATTATGCCTCATTTACTGTGACGCCTCCGAAATACCAGAACGGACCACCAAAAATATAAGAAAATGCTGTTAGTCTCTGATTTAGCGGATTATATTCTTAATACAATTTCGAAGAGCCAAAATACATATGCATGTAGGACAGTTTTTTTGTTGTTTTTTTTTTTCAATCTTGCCGTTTGTATGGAATAAATAAATAAATAAACAAAAAAATAGTTTCTTTGCAAAAAAAAAAAAAAAGCAGTTTAAGCACTAACACTCACTTGATTGCGACTTAATTGCAATCCAATTAACCAATTATCGAGAGGACGACAGATTACATAGAGTAATTATTACTGATTAATACCACATTCCGTGGCTTAGATAAACTGTCTTGATCAGAACTTTAAAGGAGCACAAATAGATTGAAGAACTTTTTTGATTAGAAGATTAAAGGACCGCAGACGGACTGACAGACTAACAGATAGATAGATTTGATACCCAGTATAAATGTTTTACATAATAGTTACAGGCTATTTAAACTCTTATTGTCTTTGAGCTTGTTAACATAATTCTGTTTCATTCTATCAAAATTAGTCCCATTGTGTCTCTTTTATGCACATATGCATTTAATTACTAAGAATACCAAAACAAAACCAGTGCCATAAATGTAAACTGGACTCTTTCCCTATATTTTTAATAGTCCATTTCGATTTGGTTTCGGTATTTCGGTTTCGTTTCGGTGTCTAGTTACCCGTTAAGTTTGGATAAAATTCCTCCAGTAGTTTAGAAGATGATGTAGTTACAATTTTCAAGAAAATTCATCCACTGCCCTGTGGAGGTGCAATAAACATCCCGTTTATGGATAGAGGAATGGATAGGCAGGTACCAGATGCCCCCACTTCCAGGACTAGCTCTGGAATCCGTTGTTGACAGTTTTCATTTCAGTATAAATGCACAAAATATGAAAGAAAATTGTAACGCAACAGCATGAATGGAAACAAAAATAATGTATCAAATTTATGTCAGAATTTCGAAGACTTCTTTTGTAATAATATCTAAAAGCTATCACGGTAGCAACTGGCTCTTACAAGTCAATCTTTTGCCAACATTTTTTCCAGCTGTCCACTTGAAATCCTCCTTTCGGTTTGACATATGTCAAAATGTCAAGGTCACTATTGGTTTATAAATTGTCGACACGAACAGAATGACGTGATGGTGGTGTCGTATTTCATACAAAACAAATTGTTGATTTTCTGTTAAACTTTGATTGTCATTCTTTCACTCAGAATAGAATAACATGAATAATGGCAACGCTTACAGCGTGCTGGGTAAAACTTTTAGCAGACGACTTATTGAAATAAACATGTATTTCTTACTTTTCCCAGAAAGTAAACTTTGGCATTTCAAGCATTAGTCTCCTGATTGACTGACAGACTGGTCGACTGACTGGCTAGTTGGCTCGTTCACTCACTCACACATTCATTCATTCATTTATTCACTCAATTACACACTCACTCACTACACTCTTATCTATATATAAAATATAATTCGTACAGATAAGAAATGGCATCTTTTGATAATATATGTACATGTACATGTATGTTGACCAGTTTTCAACAGAAGTTACTATAATCTGAAATAAGTATACATGCTCCACTCCCTCAATTGTTCTCTCAGTCAGTCACTCTCAGCCAGCTACTCAGTCATTCAGTCAGTTAGTCATTTTCTCACTTGCTCATTTATTTGCCCATTTATTTATTCTAGTGCTTGACCTCCCTGATTGCCTGCCTCACTGACTGACAAACTCACTCACTCATTCACTGACTCACTCACGTACTCACTCTTCTTCTCTCCAACTCACTCATTACTCACTCACTCGCTTTTCAATTTTCACACACCTCTTACTCAGCTGTCTTGCTCGCTCTGGGTTATTCAGCCATTCCTTCAAAATAACTCATTTGCTACTTATTCTTTCTTCCTCTCTCCATCCATCCATAAAACAATTAATCAATGAACTGCTATTGTATGAAGTAGAGATCAGTAACACTAGAGGTCACATGACTCATTCCTTAATAAAAGAGCTTATGCAATGAATGAATGAATCGCCGGGATAGCTCAGTCGGTAGCAAGGTGTTTTTTTTTTTTTTTTTTTTTTTTTTTTTTTTTTTTCAGTTACTGTTCAGTAATTTACCTAAAATAAATACATTTAATTTCTCATTTCCATCGCGAAAATATGTCTATATAATTTTTACCCCCTTAAACCCCACTTTTTATAGTAAAACTGGGATATACAGGGGTATAAATTATTTTTCTTATTTCTGCTCAAAAACGTAGATTGTGGGTACTCGTTAGAACCGCCTCGTTGAGGCGGTTCTAACGAGTACCCACAATCTAGTTTTGAGTAGAAATATGAAAAATATCAGAATTTTTAATCTGAAAATTTTCATTTTTTGGTGGTAAAATTATCAGTATGTTTGAATAAGCATGTTTTCATAATGCTAATTGTCATATATAAATTTTGAGATTTGTGTATAACAAAATCAAATTGAGAGAGAGAGAGAGAGAGAGAGAGAGAGAGAGAGAGAGAGAGAGAGAGAGAGAGGTTATGTTTTGGGTATTCTCCGTCTGGGTTCTTCTATTGGTTTAAACATATTTATTTCCGAAATGTTTACATATACAACACATACAAAAGTACAACAGCAGGATTAGAACGAAAGCATAAGAGCTTATTTAATTCCTTTCTTCTATTGTAGTTGATAGATTAGATTTGATATGACAGCAATATGGCTTCTGCATGTGTGCAAGTCTTAGTATTTAAATTGAAGTAATTTCAAATAATTCGTTATAAGTATTCCACTTTTTTTTTTAAAAAAAATATCTAACTTCTTATTTTTTACTGCTATGCTTTTATGTGTAAGATAATATCTTTCAGTCTGTGCTTCACGGCTATTATAGAAAGTGGTTTATTCTGACGTTTTGTCAAATAATTATAATATTTTGTCACTGAGATAATATGTTGATGAGCCTCTTCTATGTATTGTTTTCCTATATTAAAATAAATAACTTTTCTGTATTGTTTGTATATTTATAAGTTGTTGATAACCATTGATTAAGTGGTTGGATTAATAAAAAAGGTTTCAGGACCATAGCATTTGTGATATTGTTTCTTCCTGATGGCAAAAGTAAAAGTTGGGAGAATCCACTGCTCTAGTTTTATATAAGTGTTTTTTTGGCTCGTAATCTATGGATTATACAAACTTAAAACCATTGTAGTTTAGTGCTACAAATTCGTTTAAAAGGAGAACTATAAATATCTTTCCAAGTTTCTTCCTCAATGTCATGGATTTCTCGTCATTTTCCCTTTGAAGTCGGGCTATAACTGCTTTGATTTAGACTGTTGTATTATAGGGTTATTGCACTGATATTGATGAATATTGTCCCGAGTTGGTATATCGAAGGACGCGAGCTTGCTTGCGAGCGTCCTTTGATATCCCAACGAGGGACAATATTCAACAATATCAGTGCAATAACCCTTTTATTATATAGCTATAAATATTTATTTCGTTTCCCGGGGTTTCTAACCTTTAAAACGCTGTTTTAATAACTAAAATGTGAATCCTACCAATGCGCTTGACAAGGTTTGGCACGACGTCATCAAAAGCAACGTAATGTAACGGTAATATGAGAAGGCATCCGAGTAAGTGTGCAATATCAAGTAAGCGTGCCAATATCGTGTGATATCGGCACGCTAGCTCCTCGGCTTTTATCGCACATTTTAAGCATTTAATATTTATAGCTCTTTAATAAAGGTCTTTACTGCATTTAGTTGATCTAAGAAAAACAGAGATGTTTGTTAGTAGTATAGGGTTATGTATTTCTGTATTAAGAGTAGCATCGGGACCCAGGGTGAAGTTAGCTAGCTGTAAAAGTGCTTTAACCCCCCCCCCCACCCCCCCCCCCCCCCCGGTGGTTTACTCTACTGACCGTTCTAAGGCGATGGTCCCGGTATTGGTCTTACTCTTTGTTGCTTTGTGGTTTATTCTATGAGGCGATTTGTTGTATGTCTCTCCGTGTGTCATTTTGTTCTTGTGTTTTTCAGTCCTTTTAGTATTGAGATTACCTCGCTTGGGGAAGAGAGAGCTAATCTTAGTGCTTTTAGTACGTTTGTTCGATTTGTGCTTGTTTGGATTTGTCGGTTTCCTCTTCCTCTTGGTGTCTGGGAAGGGCTGCGGTTTGTGATTGTGGCACTCCCTGGACTTTTCTCTTACCTTTTTTTACTTAATTTGTTCTTTAAAGTATCAAAAATGTTTTAATATTTTAACTAACACTTGTATGATTGCTTTAAAACCATTACAAGGGAGTAAATTAGTCTTTATATTAAATCTATGTATAAATTCTAACTCAGTATAGAATTCCCCATTTTCTTTGAACATATCATTGATATATCGAAATCACAGGTATCTGGGTAGCTTATGCATAAGACTGAATTCCATTGTTGTACCACTGATAATAGAAGATTGGGTTTTCTCTATTAGTATGTCCGGGTTATGAAAAATTGGACTCGGAAGAAAGGATTCATTTGTGTTCTTTTCTTTAAGTTGTGTAACTGAAGAATAGGATTTTGTAACATCTGGCCAAATAGAGGATCTTACATGAGTGGTCATTTAATATGAAATTTATGAAACGAGTTTGGGTAATTTTGGTATTTTGCGAGCTTTAGCGAGCAAAATACCGAAATTACCCAACGAGTTTCATAAATTTCATATTAAATGACCACGAATGTAAGATTCTGTTTATCACATGGCCCTTCCGATGACAAAATATGCAAAAAAATATATTTTAAAGATATAATAATCGGCTTTCCATAGCTAAGCGGAACAACTCACTACCAAGGATTAAGTAGTACTACGCAACAAATATAGTTCGCATAGTATTTGATTACCCCGAAAATAACTAGAAACAAGATAAATATGCCATTTATTACTTCGTTAAACTGAAGGAAATAATGATAATTTTTATTTGAGCTAATAAAAATTTCACTTGAATAAATCTATTCAAAACTAAACATTCCATTGAACAACGTCATAGCGAGTCAATACGTCACTGAGAATCAATAGGGAAATCCCCCACAATCAGCTGTCATAAATGTATTTAAAGGTCATTGACCTTGATCAATACAGTTTTTTGCGGTGTTTGACGCACTCAAGTAAACGACAGATTTCAAGACTATTAACTGTAGTTTGGATTTTGATATGACACATTTATTGACTGTCTGAGTCATGTCATCCTCCAATGCTTTTTTTGAGAAGGTGATGATTTTTTTTTTTTTTTTTTTTTTTTTTTTTTTTTTTTCATTGACGGCTTCGCGATATCGATGTTGAGAGTGCCTACAAATATGTTGCCGGAAAACATCGAATTTTAACCACCATGAATATTTCTGGTAGCCGTGTTATTCACAGTGTCATTGTTTCGTGTCTTCCCCTCTCCGTCGGTCTGACATTTATCGTTCTTCTCAAAATCATCTCAAAATTGAAGGAAGGATCTGTTCCAAATGTGAAAGATGTATCGACGAATGCGGACACCATCTTGGTTGCTATCAATAAGCGGTGTAATACGAATATTAATGAGGGTAATTAGGCTAACCAATGGGAAGCCTTGCAGGTGTTATAACACGTGTGGTTATATGATTTTTATGACATGGGTTATTTCACTGAATAACTTGACGGTCATGTGATAAAAAGGATTATTAGTTTGGTGTCTGGGAAGGGCTGCGGTTTGTGATTGCGGCACTCCCTGGACTTTTCTCTTACCCTTTTTTGTTTTGTCAAAGAAGCAGAGTATGATTTTCCAAAGTTTATCAAGTCTTTTATGTTTAAATTTGATTTTATAATATATTGCCAATTACAAGACTAATTCTAACATGACGTTTTTTTTTTCCATTGCGCCTTATGGAAACGTCACCGTGATCAAACAGCAATAATTTACGTCGCCAGTGCGTACAAAAGGGCACGTTTGATGACGTCGCATACATGTAAACATCTACTTCTGTCGACGTCCGCTGCAAAAGAATTCTTTGGAAAACATTGTAACGATGATTTTCATTTATGTATCGTGTTAGAAGCGAAATAATTTTTTTCTGCTGTGAATTATCGCGACTAACGCATGGTGTCGCCGGGCAGATGAGAATATTAATTCATCCCGGCTTCGCCGTCGTGAATTAACACTTCGCAATCTGCCCTCCAACACCATGCGTCATTTGTAAATCCAACATCTCCATTAATAGCAGTGTATGGAATGAATATGTGTGACTGTTGGCAGGAATGCTTATATAATCATTTCATGAATTTGTTACTTGTACATGTATGTATTGTTATTGTTACTGTTGTTTTGCCTATAACCCACATTATGGGTATAAAAACTTGCAGATTTTCAACAAGTTCCGCTTGTTCATCTTTTTTTCTGAAATTTTCACAGTATTGTTGCGGAACATCAATAATCAAAATTCAGCAAAGAAAAGTAAAAATATTTTCTTAGACTAAAATTCAAAAAAGATCACTACTATAGAAATTGCAAAGGTCAGACCAATTTTTTTGCCATAAATTTAATTTTAGGGTAAATATGTGAGAACAAAACACAGAAACAGAAAAGACAGCTGGTTTCTGATAAGATATGGTCATTCAGAACAAAACATTTTCATTTAAAATAAAACGCCAGGCAAAAACGTCTTTCCGAGTGGTGTCGAAAGGACAGAAGTACAAAGTATATGGTAGAAATGAATGAATGAATGATCGATCTATCGGTCAGTTGGTCCGCCGATCAAAATCAAGCAATTAGTCTATCGATTACGGTACATAGAAATATCGGAACACACCGAAACACCAGAACACACTGGTAATTACCGGAACACACTACATTTTTTTATTATTATTATTATTTTTTTTAATTTTTTTGGCTTATCAAATAGTTTTTTTGGTTTTTTTTTTTTTGGGGGGGGGGGGGGGGGGTGTGGGAGAGTAAATATGTGGCTTTTTTATACCCCGTGAACATAATCTCTATTAACCTTATCTCAAATGAGCATCAAATATTTATTATTATTATATGGCAGTTTGATCCGGTGAATTGTTCTCATGGTGAAATAAAATAAATTCACTTCTCATATATTTTTTTTTATTATATACAAAGTAATGAAATATAGAGAATTATTAATGAAATAAAATGCATATTTTCACTAGTGAAATATAAGTTTTATATTTTCACTAGTGAAAATATAAAACTTATATTTTCACTCCTCTGAGCAGTGAAAAATATAAGATCTGGATATACTTTTTTCTTATTTACATTAATGTTTTCATTACACGAGATGAAAATTTTTATGGTATTCACTGAAAAAGAGTAAATTTTCTTTTTATTTTATTTTTACACGCCAATGCGCGTTTCTGACGTCATATCTAACGTCACCAAACAAAACAAAACATGAACGTCATGGCGCCAAGGGACAAAACTGCGTGTCAGACTTTCCCTTGCAAATGCAAGATTTGCATCTTTTCTATCGAAAGTGATGTATATAAATTCACTTCTCATATATTTTTTTTATTTTGCTTTAATAATAATAATAATAATAATAATAATATTATTATTATTATTGTTATTATATTATTATTATTATTACTTTTTTGTGCGTGTGGTGGTGGAGGGAATGGGGTGGGGTTCGCTGGCATTTGTGGTCCGTTTATGTATTAAAAACTTGAATGAGGTTAATTTATTGTAAACTAAGACCAGATTTGATATCAACAACATTCTACATACAAACAAACACTAATTAAGTTATAAAAACAAATTTTAATAATATATGATAAAAATTTAAAGTGTGTTCCGGTAATTGTTTTCCGGTGTTTCGGTGTGCTCAGGTATTTCTATGTACCCCATCGATCCGACAATATGCATTGTTCCATTTAGTACATTGATCCTTCCATCGATCCATCCACCTTTCACCATTTCTCGTTTACTTTAAAGGTGCGCTGTCCCATTTTTAGGTTCTTTACAACAATTTATGCGTCTCTTGTCCTTGAGCAGAAACTTCCGGTTGAAGGTTTTCCGAAAGTTTTATGCAACGGTCTCTCTTGGAGCCGTTGTTATATAACCGTCAGTGAATATGGCATCTCTTTGTAAGATCACTCCGAGTCTTCGATTAGCGAATGGTTTGTATTTTCTTCTTTGAGCTTTATTTATATTATTCAATATGTTCTACAGTGATCATGGTGATGGTATAATCAATGGAGGTCATTCTGTGTACAGGAGCTTG
Organism: Anodontia alba; assembly: GCA_964016985.1. NCBI lineage: Eukaryota > Metazoa > Mollusca > Bivalvia > Lucinida > Lucinidae > Anodontia > Anodontia alba. The sequence continues at coordinate 57,773,879 of OZ024835.1, forward strand.
GCTAGTCATCTCTGACGTTAGTGGCTATTCTTTATTTTGATATTTACCGTTTCTTAGCAATCGAAAATGCAGAATTTCCCAAGCCAGTCCTGGCTGGGCACTTTCAAAGAAAATTCTGAATCCTCTAGTAAATGGCGACAAAGTAACGAGAAACCATTTTCCAATAAATTAAATAATTTGTGTCATTGGAAATTTGGGCATTGTAGAAATACCGAAACACTGGAACACTCTGGTAATTACTGGAGCACACTTTATTTTTTTTTAGTTTGTATTATTAAAGTTTGTTTTTATAACTTAATTGCTGTTTGTTTGTGTGTAGGATGTTGTTATTAATAGAGCTGTTGTTTATTGAAACATTTTCATATCGATATATCAATAATAAATATCGCGATATATTGATATATCAAATCTATAATGTTTACTACATAAAAATAGGTTTCTGTCATGTTGAAATCCAAAAATTATGTTATATAAATTTAGTTTTAAGGCGTGAACTGAAGGTATTTGTATTTGTCTGATTATGGGATTTTTTATAATGGATCTTCGAAAATAATTGGACAGGAGGTTTCGATTGATTATCGATTATAATTGAAAGCTATCAAATGAAAGGCAAACACAGGTCCCATGACCCAGAAAGATAAAATGGTATCCTTTTACTGCTTAAAACTTAATAAAAACTTGTTAACTTGTCATTTGCATGCATAATTTTATGTGCAGTACCTTACCACAAAAGTAAAAGGTCCTCACAGCACACTCATATTTGACAAGATGTGTACTGAAGACTTTCTATTTGTTGCAGAAACATTACTTTGTTTCATATTCCCTAACATACTTTCAAGCTGAAGAGTTTAGAATTGCATCTTTCTTGCATTAAAATTGCAATTTGAGAATAATAACTTACAAAATAGTCGGGTGTGAATCTTTTCGATTATAATTGATTATTAGCAAACACAATCGATAGTAGAATAAAAAAGAATTTTTGATTGATTATCGATTACAATCGATCATCATTACAACACAAGGTATTTGAGCCTCAAAACTTTTCTCATACTTTTACATCTATTTTCATTTATCACAGTAATGATATCACAAATAATATGCATTTGTATACTATGATATTCCTGAAGATGCCAGGGAAATTACTGTTGTTTTTATGTAGGGCATTATATCTGAGAACAGTATATTACTGATACAGCTTTATTGTTCCAGTCTGTTGGACTATGTAATCTATGTTTTTAGTTGATTTACATGTATATGATCCGTAAACGATTGTGAACTGCCAAGCTAATACAGTGTTCAAATGTAATATCAACAGGAATGTAATTATGCAGTCTACATCGGTAAATAAGAACACATTAAGTGTTCCTGGATGTCCAAATACCGGTAAACAAGCCTACCATCTTATTTCTTTTTTTTTTTTTTTCAGTTTTATGGTATCAAACTTTAAGTCGATACTGAAATAATTTATGATGTTAACATATCGATACTTCTACATTATGTATCGATACAGTATCGATGGGTAAAAATGTTGATTCATCGATATCGCGATAATAAATGACAGCCCTAGTTAATAAATTTTATCTTAGCATACAATAAATTAACCTTATTGCAGTGTTTTATAAAAATGTGTTCCGGTCCCTTTATGATTATGGCTAATGTCAATCCATTGTTCACTCTCATCATTAATAGTCCCTTACGGCTAAGACAAAATAAAGTAGGGATAACATATTGCAAGAGTGACCAAAAATGAACTTGTGAGGAACTGTCAAATTTATAGAAAAGTAGGTTCCTCCAACATTCATGCACATTGTCCTGAAGGGGTTTTGTTTTGCTATTAGTAGTTTTGTTTTGCTATTAGTAGTTTTTATGATGTAGGTTGATAATCATACCCACCCTGTTGGGGCTTTGGACTCCACTAGGTGAAGCAAAACCTTTTCATTTTTAACCATTTAAAAGTCCTCTCTTCTTCTATTGTTGTCAGAAAAGACTTCCTATCTATTTCTGTGCAAACAAAGAACAAGTCCCCCAATTTTTCATCCTTATTATGATTTTCAGAGACCCTGAATGCTACGGGGGTAATTGCCTGAAAAATGTCATTGTTTCTAAATTCTGTTAAAAAAAATTGCAAGAGGTTGATAAACATTTCTGTCCCATAATATGTTTGTTTGATGCATTTCTTCTGGCAACTGATTTTTTTTTTTTTTGTTTGTTCAGTTGTGTTAACTCTGGCCACTTTTCCTGTAACTTGAAGAAATGAAAGGTTAAAATTTTGAGAAGATTTATAACTCGATAAAGTTAAAATTCAATTATAAAGTAACCTCCATTCAAAAGTGTAAGAATTAACTTTCCTTTGGCTGAAGGTTTTAACTTATTTAGGTTATTTCTCAATTTTGTAAATATTTTGAAAATAACCTAAATAAGTTAAAAAATATATATTTTCATTAACTTCAAAGGCCTTGCGTACATATTTCTAGATGATGCATACAATATTAATACTATAATCAGATGGTGAAAAAATGGCACAAATTAAATAAATAACTGGAATAAGTTAAATCCACAAACTGTAGCAAAAGTATTGACTCTTTTGAGTTAAAAAAAAAAGAACTTGTAGAGGTTATGCTCCTGACTGTCTAGATACCCGCACAGTGTATTTCTTAAAAAAAATAGATATTTGTATTTGAAATGCAGATGTCTGCAGTAAATGGGTAAAAAATCCAAACGGGTTGCCTTAGAGATCAGTTACTGAGCGTGCAATGTGGTTGCCATAGAGATCAGCCACTGAGCATGCAATTGTGTCTCTATATATTGCTATGCAACTGTTGATATTGTCTTGTTATATTTTATCTTCAATGACTATCTATGTAAACTTTCAAAATTTTGCCCAGATAAATAAATGATAGAGAATTTTGTCCAGGTGGGATTTTGTCTGATGGGGATTTTATCCACTGTAACAAATGAGAGGGATTTCACCCAGGGAGATTATGTCAGGTTTGGAAAGTGACATATCAAACTCTTGCTGTCTATATTCAGTCAGGAGCATAACTTCTGCAAGTTATTATACCCCCGGATACGAAATATGCCGAAGGGGTATATAGTTTTCGTCCGTTCTGTTAGTCCGTCCATATGTCCATCCATCTGTCTGTCCAGATGTGATTCCGTCCATAACCCTTTCTATAACCAAGTTTTACTTTGAAGTTTTTTGATTACTTATAACTCTGCAGCCACTGATAAAAAAACTTTTCATATTTGGTATGGGAGTACCTGGGAGGGTTCTCTTCCAACCTACATCTATGAACCCCCTGGGTCATGACCCATTGCGGGGCTAGAGGTCAAAATCTAGAACACCCCAATAAAGAAATATATTGCAGTATGTTTATACAAACCTCTTAATAAAGAATGATGGGCATCAGACATGTTTTGTAATCCTGTTTAAAGTCAGACAGTTAAACAAATTTGATCACACTCCAAGAACACAAATACTAAGGGTAAGCTAATAAGTTAACAAACACAGAAATCAAATGTTCGATTATTAGCAAATCAGTAATTATAATCATTTTTGCGGTATTTAGTGATCAATTAATCGATTATACGATTAATCGTACCAGCCTTAATCTTTATCTACCTTATTTCAGGAGTGGTCAACAGCGTCACTCCAGTTTCGGTGATATCAGTGAGGCGAAATACTGGCCAGGCCAAGAAACCAGAAAAGGTGAGAATTAGAGCCTGTACATAACTTAGATAACACAGCACTAGTTAAGGCGCTTTTTTCAATCCAAAAGTACATGTATTGATATTTTTCTTATTTCTCCACAAACACATGTTGTGGGTACTCACCAAGGCGCTTCTAATGAGTACCAAAAACATATGTTTTCAGGAGAAATAAGAAAAATATTTATCGGATACCCTCCCTTATCTAGACCTATGGATAAGATGGAGTAGCATATACATCTTAATATCTCTCAAAACATATTTTGTAGGTACTCATTTAAGCGTTTCATTGAGATGCTTCTAAAGATTACACACTTTTAACTTTGCGTGAATTTTGCACAAACTTTGGGGGGTGGTGCGAAGGTGCTGTGTATCTTACATCACTGGGGCGTCCAACATATTGGCTTACAGTTGGGCAAGGCCTGCTATCCTTGTAGTGGGTAAGGGTAGAGGGGGAATGTTTTTATTTCTTCTGTTTCTTCACTTTCATTCCTGTTCCTCTTTCTTCCCTGTCCCTCTCTTTCATCTCCTCTACTCTCTCTTCTATCTCTTTTCTCCCTTTCTCTGGGAGACGACACAAAACGACCCTCAAGGGTTGACGTGTCGTTAAACCCCAACACAATCAATGCACAAACTTTGCACAAAATTTGTAGGGGTTTGCATGGACCTTAATCTTGACCAAGCATCACGTGCGAGCACAAACCATTGAACTTTCATGGCAACTGTCCTGTATGCTTTGTGGAGACATAAGAAAAATACCCATGCTTTTTGAAAATGCAAATAGAAAGTGCACTTAACAATTATGTTGTCAGTTTTTGCAGATTCTTCTTTTCATTCTTGATACAATGCTATTTAAAATGATAGTTGCATGCATGCCCTCTTATGTGAACAGGAAACTGGTATTTTAGGCCTGGGGAGAGAGAAGGCAGAAGCAGGAAACTGCTGTTTAAGGCCTTTAAGCATATATAAACCATATGTCATCAGTTTTCATCTTTCCTACCTTTAAGTGAATGGTTTGTAAGAGAGCTCTAGTTAGTTGCTTATACATGTAATGTACCATATTTACCATATATATTCGGACAGAAGGCCTGAGCAAACAGTATGGACCCAGATGAGACGCCGCAGAACGCAGCGTCTCATCTGGGTCTACACTGTTTGCCACTCATCCAGCAACTTTTAGACTGGACACAACATCGGGTAGTGAATTGTACTGGTTCAAATTTTAGAACATACATGTATATGGTAAGGAGTTGAGGTGTCCGAATACTTAGGATAAATACGGTAACATTGTGTTTTCTCTAAGTATTTGGACACCATATCTACCTACCCAGCTTGCCCTTAAATTTGAAAAAGTCCATTCTATTAACTGTTGATGTTTCTAAAACATTGCTGTATGTATGGCAAAGTGTATAGACCCAGATCAGATGCCACTTGTGGCATCTGATCTTAGTCTATACTGTTTGCAAAGGGCGATTTGTCCAAATACTTAGTGTTATTACATTAGCCCAGTGTCGGCCTCAGTGGCTCAGTTGGATGCGCCGTCGACTGGATACCAGGAGGTCGTGGGTTCAACCCACGTTGAGGTCGGCAATATTCTTTCGTGGAGATCGATCGTGAAATATTTTCTACGGTCATTCTCTCCCTTCCGCTGATTCAAGAAGAGCAGTTGTTAGTTTCTGGTGAAAGAATGTGCACATTACTGGTTAACCGCTTAGAGGACTAAGCCTGTCCAGTAAAAGTGTGGTTAGTAAACTGACCGCGCTCAACATGACCCCATTGGGTTGACTGGGCCGTAAAACCTCAACACAAACAAACTTTAGCCCAGTGCTTAGGATTATTATGGTATCTGTGTAATATAAAATGAATTTTCAGGCAGTGATTACATAACAAATCATTTTTCGCTAAGTATTTTAATTAACCTGTTTAAGTAATCAGAAATAGTTAAAGCTGTGTCTAGTAATATTGTTTTGTATGTTTTAGACAAAGTTTGGTCCCCTGAGTGATGATGATAGAATCTTCCAGAATCTTTATGGCAGACATGACTTTAGGCTTAAAGGAGCCTTGACCAGGGTAAGACATTTATTTGACATGAATGGATATGCCTAAAATACTCCCACCCCCTTGCAATTTTTGCAAACAGAGATAACTTCTGCTGTCAGGAAGTTGCCTCCCTGGTATTCAAAAAATATAAGTGAAGGTACCAAGGACATGCCACTATCACAAAGCAGAGCCTTCCTAAGGCACCAAAAGAAGGAGAGCAGAGGATCAAACTGACAAAACCTGTAGAAGAATTGTGAGCAACTCGTTATTGATTGAGCTGAGATTCTATGGCCCAGGTCAACCCATAAGGGTCATGTCGAACTGGTCAGTTTCTTTTTTTTTTTTGAAGCAAACTTCTCATCCAGAGCTGTGCAGTCTTGTCATAAGCAAGTGGTAGGAGGTCAAATTACCTTCTAATCTTTGAGCACACTCTTCTATTTTGAGGTCTTTTCAGACTTGTCCCATGTAATCTGAAGGGCGACAAAATGCTTTTGTCTCACTTATCAATAGGGGTCTGCTCTTAAATGAAATTCTTTCTTATAAGAGTAAGTCCCTTTTTTGGAGTGGTCAGTTTACAACAGGGCAAATAGAAAGTCAGTAGTGTCTCCCTTGTCAGAAAATCTGGCAGGCACATCTAATCGCTTTTAGGATTTCAGCAGCATACTTCTTAACTGAATGAATTGGCTGGCTGAGAGAAAAAACACTGTAGACCTAAAATTAAAAAAAAATGTGTCTGTTCAGGTTATCCAACCATGCCTTTGACCAATCCTAAAATTGTTTTGGATGAGGGTGTGGGGATTTCTCTGTTAAGAGATACTGTTTTCCTATTAACTCATATAAAAACCTTAAACAAAATAAAAATATTTTCCATTCTACCATCACCTGCCATCAAAAAGTGGTGAGGATATTATGTTATACCAGCTGAAATTTTGAATGTCAGTCTTTCTGTCTGTCCATCCATCAGAGCTTACGTCATTTGTGTCCGCTCCATAACTCTTATACCATATAAGATATTTTCACTAAACTACACACAAATGTAAAACTCCAGTTTGCCAACTTATAGAGGTTTTTGCCCTTAGAACATTGAACATAGCCATTTTTACCATATAATGTACTCGTGTCGGCTCTGTAAGTTGAAGACCATTCAAGATATTATAATGAAATTTCTCACAATAGTAAAGCTCCATGAGACAAGGTGCATAAGACTAATAAGTAATTCTAGTTTACCTACATTATGTACTTTTGGAGTTGCAGCCCATTGAACATAGTAGATATTGAAAACAGCTATTTCAACTAGCTTTTTCAGCTCTGTAAGTTGAAAACCATTTCAGATATTTTGAAGAAACTTCACGCAACTGTAAAGCATCATAAGACAAGGTGCAGAACACAAGAACCATAACTCTTTTAACCTACTTTTGGAGATATGGCCCTTTGAACTTTGAAAATAGTTATTTCTGTAATATACATGTATTTGTGTCCACTCTGTAACTTGAAAACTGTTTGAGACATTTTCTTGAAACTTTTTGCAAATGTATATCACCATGATTCGATTTGCAAAACACAAGAAATATAACTCTGAATCACCTGGCTCTCGAGTACCCATCATTTGAATATTGTCAGTAGTGATTCAAATCATATACATGTACCCTTTCTATAACTTGAAAATGGTTTCAGAGTTTTTCTTGAAGCCTTGCAAAAAATGTAAAGGAACGTAAGATACAATGTAACATGTAGAAAACATTTTATTTTTGACAGAGTTATGGAACTTGCTTGATACTGTATAAGTGCTGTGGCGGGGCATAATGCAGTGCTTGCAGCAATTGTATTTACCCATTGTAGTCAGGAAATCCTTAAAAGGGTAATTTGCACACAGTGCAGACCCAGATCAGATACCACAGAATGCGGCATCTGATTAGGGTTGCTACTGTTTGCAAGTAGTTCAACCTTTTATCTTTATGAATATCTAAACAACATAGCCTGACATACCTTATATCAAAATTGGTCTCTTACATGTGTTTGGGAGTTTATTCAGTCTAAAATGGGTTAAAATTCCATGAAACCTGAAACACATCTATGATTTTATTTTGCTTTATAAAGAGTTTTTTGCTTGTTGATTTTCAGGGTGATTGGTACAAGACGAAGGAGATTGTACTAAAGGGAAGAGATTGGATCTTGAAAGAAGTTGTAGCATCAGGTCTTCGGGGACGTGGAGGGGCTGGTTTCCCATCTGGAATGAAATGGGGATTTATGAAAAATGCAAAGGACTCCAGGTAAATACAAACGGCATGGGTCCAGGTAGGAGGAGGACCTGGATAAATAGTTTTCTTAATGATACATCGAAATATCGATGCATCGTGATAGTGACTGCTGTGATAGTGCTATTGTGATAGTGTTTTCAACTATCGATAACCATCGTCGATAGTCTCTTCAACTATTGATAGTTTTTGTCCCTGTAGATTTTCTGCTTCTGTAATATCATTGTGAAGTTTTTTTTGTCTAAATTATCAAAGTATGAGAACAAAAGGATTTCGATTTTGCAAAAATGTTTGTTAAAATGGTAGCAAAGCTGATATTTAATGTTAGGTATCTTTACAGGTTGTCTGGTTTTATAAAATCAATGAAATTCATTAAGATACTGTGTGATTTGGAGATGGTGATAGTATCGTGATGCATCGTGATATTAGACCCTTGATAGTGATAGTATCGTGATAGGGATATCTCTGATAGTAATGGTATCGTGATAGTCATAAGTTGGCATGATAGTCAGCCCTAGTGAGTACCCATGACATATCATAGGTCTAGACAAGGGAGGGTATCAGGTAAATATTTTTCTTATATCTCCGTGAAAACATACGATGAGGTGCTTCTAATGAGTACCCACAACGTATGCTTTTGTGGAGAAATAAGAAAAATATCAATACTTTTGGATTGGAAAAAGCACCTTAACTAGTGCTATGACATATGTTTTCGTGGAGAAAGAAGAAAAAACCATCAGTACATTTTTGAGCACCTTATGGAGCTAAGATATACACTAGAATCTCGTTATAACACGGTTTTGGATATAACACGGTTCAAAGATGGATCCCAAAAATGTATAGATTATATTGAAAAATGACCATAAAAGATCATTTTTCAATATAATCTATACATTTTTGTTTGGATATAACATGGTTGTTTAATTAACACTGTTTATGCTATGGACGCCAACAATAGTGTTATAAAGAGGTTGTGGTGTAGATGAAGGAATATTAATGGACTCAGAAGCAGTTTTAACCCTTTCAACCCAGATTTTCTAAATGGACTCTTATCATACATTTGTATTTTAGTTTGGACACATTCATATTTAAAGGATTTTTCTTCTTCTTCTGATTCTGTTTTGCATTCTTTTGACATTTTTTAAATGCCATCAATAATTTTTGTGACATTACATCATTTTTACTCATTGTACAGCATGATTGTGTTCTAAACTATTTCTGCCAACTGATCCAAGGTATTATGAGAACTTTTGTTTTTTTATCGAGATATTATTAAAAATACGTATAGCTTTAAATGTGTAAGGCAAGTGTTTTCTGATATAGTTTCTGACAATGGCTTTAACACTTAGCACTTTTGGTAAAATTTTCAGCAGGTGACATAATAAAATATTTTTCTTATTTTTCCCAGAAGTTGGATTTGGCATTTCATGCAAATTGTCTCCAGTGGAATGCCATATCCTGTTTTGATGAATAAAAAATATATCATCAGTTTGTCCTCTGCTGAATTAGCTAAGAGAGTAGTTAAATGTAATAATGTGTTCAATCTCAGGCCTAAATATCTAGTGGTGAATGCCGATGAAGGAGAACCGGGGACCTGTAAAGACCGAGAGATCATGCGTCATGACCCACACACTCTTGTAGAGGGATGTCTCATTGCTGGAAGAGCCATGGATGCAAGAGCAGGTAACTCTTTGTGGGAAAGAAGCACTTGAATTGAGTACCCGCCACATGTTTCCATAGGGAAATAATAAAAATATTTATCTGGGCCCAGTTGTTCAAAGCGTCGTTAGCTTAACGAACTCGTTAAGGGTCATTTCGTTAACTATTTTAGCGGATTCAATATACAATATTCTGATATTTTTTGCTGAAAAAATGTGAGTAGCTTTTGCATTGCAAAAGCTACTCACATTTTTTCAGCAAAAAATTTCAGCATATTTGTGTATCATTCGATGTAAATTTTAACAAATTGTTAACTAACGGCATCGTTAGTTTTGAACAACTGGGCCCTGGATAACTCCTTCTTATCTGTACAGGAGCTAGTTTTGTTTGTTGGTTTTTCTTCTTAGTTCAGCACCAAAGCATACGTATATATATTCCTTAGTAAGGTGCTTCTGAAGACTATGTACAAGAAGTGGTGTGTGTTGGGGTGTGGGGGGGGGGGGGGGTGGGTGGGGGATACTGTTTTAAAATGTCTGTCCATCTGTTGCATATTGTTTATTGGCAATTTCCTTGTTTTATCACTTATGTAAACAAAGGACTAATACCTAGGATCTTTAAAACTTATACAGACAAACCCTCTTTATAGTGACACTCAATACAACGACAATACTCGTTACAATGACAATTTGACTGTCATGAAACCTTCTCTTAAGAGGTAACAAATAGTCACAAATTATGCAAGAATATTGGATATAATACTTTAAAGGAACACATGCTTTGGATATTTGTTACAATCGCCTATTCTAACAAATAGCCAAAATGTGTTTTATGAGGAAACAAGAACATATCAATCTGCTCATTAAGGATTCTTTACAGCAGCAAATTCATTTAAATGGCAACGTCTTTGAGAACAAATGCTGTCGTTGTAACGAGGGTACACTGTATGTAAGCCAGTTTTGAGGATGTTTTTTGGTGACAAGTTCCCTGTCTAGATCTATGACGTTATCAGGTCACAATTGTCCTTGACATCAAATAAACTTGAAATTAAACAGAATGGATAATTTTTATATTTGTTTAACCTATTTTTCCAAGTGGACTCTTCTACCATAACTATATGGACCAGTCTGTTTCCAATAGTAGGGTGGCTGGTTAGTTTTTATTATGCCCCCGCCATTTTCATTAGGGGACAACTAGTATCACTGCTGTCCATATGTACGGACATCCGTTAGTCTGTCCGTACATACTAACGTCACATTTCTAGTTATTTCTATGTCTTATAGAAATGCCTGTATTTAATACAAACAGTGTAGACCCAGTCTAATCTGGGGCTACATTGTTTGCCAATGTCCCTTTTACTGGATCCTAGGTGTAAATGGTTAATAAGCTCATTGTACTCTGTTTGCTTAGGTATTTATGGTAAATAATTTGTACATATTTTTGCAGCCTACATCTATATCCGAGGAGAGTTTTACAATGAGGCTTCCAATCTTCAGGTGGCTATAAATGAGGTATGAATATTTCCTTTTACTAAAGCAGTCAAACTCTAAACCAACCAGTTCATGTGAATTGCATAAACTGTACAACTACAAATGTACATAATGGGAAAAATTAGATAATTGTCAATTTGTGGTCTGCTGAATTCAAACTGAATGTATTAACAGTTAACTTTTAACCTAAACATCCAGGATTTGAATATAAGCAGACAACGTTTGAGCCTGCAGACAACAAACCTACAGTAAGATCTGTGTGACCAGCAAAGACTCAGATCAGCATGTACAGCAACCTAGTATGGCAAGAGTTCTTGTTTACCCCATTTTGGATAGCCCAGAGGCTGTACAAGACACATGTGCTCATAGAAGACTCTGATCAGACTACGCAGTCGCTGGTTGCACAAGTCTAATTGTAGGTTTTGTCGTGTGCTGGCTCATTGTACAACTGTTTTTATGCCCCCGCCATTTTCAATGGGGGTGCATATAGTATCACCGCTGTCCGTACATACACCCGTCCCGTCCATCTGACGGTCCCGTACAGTTGGTTTCCATGCGATATCTTTTGAAAGGATTGGTATATTGGATTGAAATTTTATACACAGGTATATAATCATAAAATGTAGGTCAAGTTCGATTAAGGGTAAAATCCACCAATTATTTTGGGAGTTATGGCCTTTTCCAACTTTAAAAAATGGTTTCTGTGCAATATCTTTTGAAAGGATTGGTTTATTGGATTGAAATTTTATACACAGGTATATAATATAAAATATAGGTCAAGTTTGATTAAGAGTAAAATCCACCTATTATTTTGGGAGTTCTGGCCCTTTTTCAACTTTGAAAAATGGTTTCCAATCCACAGCTTTTGAAAAGATTAGTATATTGGATTCATATTTTATACACAAGCATATAATTATAAAATGTAGGTTAGGTTTGAATTAGGGTAAAATCCACCAATTATTTTTGGAGATACAGCCCTTTTTCAGTGTTGGAAAATAGTCGAAAAATGGTTTCCGTTCGATATCTTTTGAAAAGATTAGTATATTGGATTCAAATTTTATACACATGTATATAATCATAAAATGTAGGTCAAGTTTGATTAAGGGTAAAATCCACCAATTATTTTGGGAGTTATGTCCCGTTTTCAACTTTGAAAAATGATTGTCTTTCCATAACTTTTGAAAAGATTAGTGAATTGGATTCATATTTTATACACAAGCATATAATTATAAAATATAGTTCAAGTTTGAATTAGGGAAAATCCACCAATTACTTTTGGAGTTATGACCCTTTTTCAACGTTGAAAAATAGTTTCAGTTTGATATCTTTTGAAAACATTAGTGTATTGAATTCATATTAAAATATACATGTATGTAATCATAAAATAGAGGTCAAGTTCAAATTAGGGTAAAATCAACCCATTATTATGGGAGTTATGGCCCTTTTTCACCTTCAAAAAGAAATTGCTCCTAAGGAGCAATTTCTCCCCATTTCCGCAATATTTTTCAATATATCTCCAGATTCAGAAGTCAAATTACAACGTCATTTATTAAATGTCAAATCCTAATGAGTATTGATGTATGTATGACTGTGTTTTGATTTTGATGAAATAAAATAAGTTTAAACCAAATGCGAATGTTCGATTTATTTTTGCCTCAATTCTGCAAATCTGATATGTCGGGGTAGGGATATCGAAGTATTTCAGAGATTTCCGTGGATTTCAAGATAACAAGAGTTGTCTGTAAACATTACAGTAGTAAATTTGCATATTGTACTATGTCTAATACATTTACATATTGTACAGTAATACATTTACATATTGTACAATGCAGTAATATGTTTACATATTTACATATTGTAGGCTTATGCAAATGGTCTGATAGGCAAGAATGCCTGTGGTACTGGCTATGACTTTGATGTCTATGTTCACCGAGGTGCTGGAGCATATATCTGTGGGGAGGAGACTGCCCTTATAGAATCCCTGGAGGGAAAGCAGGGCAAGCCGAGACTGAAGCCACCTTTCCCAGCTGATATTGGTCTGTTTGGCTGCCCAACAACTGTCACGAATGTTGAGACTGTAGCAGTCTCCCCGGTAAGTCCCCTTAAAACTTTTGAATTTTAGTAGTAGTAGATTACGTTTCAACCTTTAATGACTTTTAGACTGAACATTTTCTCCCTTCCGCTGATTCAAGAAGGGTGATTGTCAATTTCTGGCTAAAGAATGTGCACAATACTGGTATCAGATGCTGCATTCTTCTGCATCGGATCTGGATCTGCACTGTTTGCCATTTATCCTTTTTGGAGGTCTCCAGACTGAAATGGGTTAACACTGAATGTAAATGCAACAAACAGCATTTTTAAACTTTTTTCGCATTTAATGCAAAAAACAATTTTAAGTAAGTATGCTGGATTTAAAAAAAGAACAAACAAAAAAACACACCAAAAAAACAGTAGTTGACATATAACCCTAGTCCTGCTGACTACAGATATGCCCAGTCTTTGCAAACAGTGTAGATCAGTTCAGATGACTCTTAAGAAGCCAGCTGATCTGGATCTGCACTGTTTAACATTCAGTATGTGAAGTTGAAGCAACAAACCTGGATCAAATAATATGATTGGCTGACAGTTAGAGGTGGATGTGGCATCTCAATTTATTCAGCATGACAAGGGTTAATGTATTTTTATTGTTTTAATGATTTTATATATGTATAATCACGAAATAGGACATGATTCTTTATGTACATATACTTAATGCAAATTGTCTCCTATTTTCTTTGTTGAAAACAACTTAGCATTCAGATTGTCTCTAATATGCTTGCCAGTGAAAATAAAAGGGAGCAAAGTCATACATGACATACCCTTGGACATGTGCACCCATGCAAAGATTCAGAATAGCCTGCACATTCCTGTAGTCAGAACTGAATCTTCACCTCACTAGGCATATCTTAAAAAAATAGCAAAGGATGCCTTTTTTCTTCACATCTGACTCTACGGATTTTTTGAGTCTTCATTAGGCGCACATGCTAGAAGATATGTTTTCTTATGTTGTGACTCTTACTCTTTTAATGGGTGAATATTTATGTGACTGTTATTTTATGCTAAATTGGGTGGAAAGTGAGGTTCCTTGTTCGAATCACACTGAATTTGGAATTCAGCTCACGACTATATGGTGCAATATTGAACAGAGCCTTTCATTATCATCCTTTCATTATCTCGATATGACTTATAGTCTGTTAAAAGGGATGCAAAACACCAAATCATCATTCATGTAAAATCTTTTTCGATACTTTCAGGCAATCTGTAGAAGAGGGGGAGAATGGTTTGCTTCCTTTGGACGAGACCGGAATCGGGGAACTAAGGTAATAGGCATATTGGTACTCTGAAACCTCTTTTAAGACTCTTTTGAATATAGGACTGTTTAAAGGTGGACCCGAAAAGTGTTAATATCCAAACAAAAATGTATAATGGTAGATTCTCTAGAAAGATCTATACATATAATCTATAAACAATGGTATCCTAACATTCTTATTGGGATGCATCACAGTTGTTTAGCTAACATGTTTCTTGTTCTGGATCCAGTATTATGCTCAGGTTATATATGTATATATATATATATATATATATATACTGCATTGCCCTCATTTTCTGAATTGTTGTAAAACCAGTACTTAGCAATGTGGATAAAGTGTCTTGCTCAAGGACACAACATTTTGTGCTCATTTGGGTCAACTCCACTAGCTCAGCCATCCAAACTGATGTTGGCTTACATTTGGGCAAGGCCTGCAATCCTTGTAGAAGGTAAGGATAGAGGCGGAATGTTTTTTTTCTTTTGTTTCTTTTGTTTCTCCTTTTTCATTCCTGTTCCACTTTCTCCCCTGTCCCTCTCTTTCATCTCCTTTACTGTCTCTTCTATCTCTCTTCTTCCTTTCTGTGGGAGACGACACAAAATGACCCACAAGTGTTGATGTGCCGTTAAACCCCAACACAATAAAAAATCTGCTAGCTTGTGATCTTGAATCTGACGCTTTACCGTTGCACCACAGCACTTCATTATAAGGACATGATTTTGCTTATCAGTAATTTTAATCCTGACCTTACTATAAATACTTAATACCCTAAATTTTCAGCTCATAAGTCTAAAGTGTACTTGTCCTAAAGAGATGTTCTCAGACGTGCCTGTTTAAATAATATAGGGATCAAACATGGTTTTTCATGCATTAATATTTGCTAAGTCCCATGGGAGGTGTTGAAAATTGAGGCCAAAGGCTGGGGTTTTCAACACCTCCCAAGGGACCTGGCAAATGTAAATGCATTGAAAAAACATGTTCGATCGCTCTTATTGCATAAAAACTGAAAACATTTGCCTCATTTCGCATTATTTCTTGCACTATTTTGTTTCGCCTTTTCACCGATGTCTCGCGAACGTAATTTCCACTGACTATGCTTGTTCTAGGGTGGGGCAGTACACATTTCTTAACGGCAGCAAATCTATGGCCCCGGTATGATCATATTGAAAGTTGCGTAGCCATGCATTAACAGCGCGTGAATTGCCTTGTTAATACTCGACTTTTCGCTGGTTTGTGCATGGCTGTTAATAACATACGAAACTGCTTTTTATATCCCGCCACACAATAGTGGCGGGGTATTATGGTTTCACATTGAACGTCTGTGTGTCTGTCCGTCCGTCCATCCATCTGTTTTTCATTTCCGGATGATAACTTGAGTAAACATCAATGGATTTTCACCAAACTTGGTATGTGCATTGATATTATGGAGATCTGGTTTGGGATTGTTAATGGGCAAATTTTGTCAAATTTTTTCGGAGTTATCTGCCAGAGACACGCCCATATTTTCGTTTCCGGACGATAACTTGAGTAAATAACAAAGGATTTTAACCAAACTTGCTATATGCATTGACATTAAGGAGCTCTGTTTTGAAATTGCTAATTGCCAAATTTCGTGAAAATTTTTACGGAGTTATCTGCCTGAGACACGCCCATATTTTTGTTTCCTGATGATAACTTGAGTAAATAACAAGGCCTTTAAATTAAACTTGCTATATGCATTGGTATTATTATACGCCCGTTTGAAAAACGGGACGTATTATTTTAGGGGGTATGGCGTCCGTCCGTCCAGAAGATTTTTTGTTTCAGGCTAATTCCTCCTAGTTTACATCTGATCGAGCTGAAACTTGGTATATAGTTAGACCATGATGTGGTGCAGCGCATGTTGTTTCGGGGTTACAGTCCACCAAATGTTTGCAGAGTTAGGCCCCTTAGAAAATTTCTGTAAACTTTTCATTTCCGGTTAACACCTCCTACATTTTACATCTGATCAAGCTGAAACTTCATGTATAGTTAGACCATGATGTGGAGCAGCACATATTGTTTCGAGGTTACAGTCCACCAAATATTAGCAGAGTTATGCCCCTTTGAAAATTTCAGTAGACTTTTCATTTCCGGCTAACTCCTCCTACAGTTTACATCCGATCAAGCTGAAACTTGATTTGTAGTTAGACTATGATGTGGAGCAGTGCATATTATTTCAAGGTTACAGTCCACCAAATATTAGCAGAGTTATACCCCTTCGAAAATTTCTATTAATTTTTCGTTTCTGGCTAAATCCTCCTACAGTTTACATCCAATCAAGCTGAAATATCATGTACAGTTAGACCATGATGTGGAGCAGTGCATATTATTTCGAAGTTACAGTCCACCAAATATTTGAAGAGTTATGCACCTTTGAAAATTTCAGTAAACTTTTTGTTTCCGGCTAAATCCTCCTACAGTTTACATCCTATCAAGCTGAAACTTGATTTGTAGTTAGACCATGATGTGGAGTAGCGCATATTGTTTCAAGGTTACAGTCCACCAAATATTAGCAGAGTTAAACCCTTTGAAAATTTCTATTAATTTTTTGTTTCCGGCTAAATCCTCCTACAGTTTACATCCGAACAAGCTGAAACTTCATAAATAGTTACGCGATGATGTGGAGCAGCACATATTATTTCAAGGTTACAGTGCACCAAATATTTGCAGATTTATGCCCCTTTGAAGTTTTTGTTAACTTTTCCCAGCATATTGTTTAGAGTTAATAGTGTGCCAAAGGCTCATATGAGCTTACTATACAGCCATGCTTCTGTGGTGTGTCCTCTGTCATAAAGCACTTCTCCATAGAAGCAGCAAACTTCTCCCTATTTTCCCAGGAGGGAGAAATCACTTCTCCCTTAATTTCTGGACCAGCTTGGACCCTTAGGTTACAGTTCACCAAATATCAGCAGAGATTATGCCCCAATGCAATTTTTAAAAAAAATTTTTTTTTTTGTAATTCCACTTACAGTTTATATCCGGAGCACTGAATTATACAGGAGCCAGTTTATGTGCTGCATCTTATTACTTGCCACGGGCGTATAATGCCCCGCTTGGCGGAGCTCTTGTCAAGATCTGGTTTAGGATTGTTATCTGTCCATTGATATTATCAAGATCTGGTTTAGAATTGTTATGTATCCCTCTGTCATTTTCTTTCCAGACATTTTCGCAATGATAACTTTAATACATAAACAAATAATTGCTGTGGCGGGGTATTATGCTTGCGGTGCTTTTATTATGCAATAATACGAGGGTCCTGCAAAAAAATTTTGTCACTGGGTTTGGATTACTTCAGTGCTACATTTTATCAAAACATATTTTTATTACAAACCTTCAAAGTATTCCCCCTTTACTGAAACACATTTTTGTAACCTTTCTACCTAGTCGGGAAAAGCAGATAAATAGTCTTCTTTTGGTATCTGTTGGAGACACTGATAAATAGCACTGCCAAGAGAACTTTTAGATGTATACTTATTTCCAGAAAGCATTTTCTTAAGCCTTGGAAATAAAAAGAAGTTACAGGGACTCAGGTCAGGTGAATAAGGTGGATGGTTTAAAACTTCCACCTTTTCAGAAGCCAAAAAAAAAAAACAGCCTCACACTTATGAGAGGAGGCCTTGTCATGTAAAAGGTGGACTCCTGACCATCCTTTGCTTGGTCGTTTCTTATTGTAACAAGTAAATTGGTCAGTGTATATGACTGCATCTATTTCTATTTGAAATAACTCGGTCAGTTGGAAAGCAATTTGAACGAAATAAACGGGTATTGTTAGCTATTGAACTCACCATTCAAGTGCAGTGAAGCATTTTTAAAATATACCTGGGATAAAACCAAGGAAGCCTATTAGTGACAGAACTTTTTGCATGACCCTTGTATAGAATGCAGCACCTGATGAGGATCTTTACTTTTTTCAGTAGTAATTAGACACTAGTAAAATGTGTTCAAATTTTAGGACAAATACGGTAAGGGCTTGTCTGGGCAAATATGATAGAGTTTACATGAAATGTCAAAACCTATTTTCTGTGAAAAAGAAAAATACCATCAATTTGTTGTCTGCTGAATTTTAAATAACATCAATATTACACTACAACCTCTTTATAACACAGTTCGTTCTAACACGGTTTTGGATATAACACGGTTCAAAGATGGATCCAAAAAATGTATAGATTATATTGAAAAATGACCATTAATGGTCATTTTTCAATATAATCTATACATTTTTGTTTGGATATAACATGGTTGTTTAACTAACATGGTTTATGCTATGGACCCCAACAATAGTGTTATAAAGAGGTTATGGTGTACCATATTTACCCTAAATATTGGGACATATTTACTTATCACTATTCTTGTCATGAAATATGAACAAATCCATTTCACTACCTATTGGTCTGTGTAAAACTGCTTAGCGACTGGCAAATAGTAAAGAGTGGGAGGTAAATAGTATAGATCCTGATTAGATGCAGCATCTGGTCCTGAAAATGTCGTCTGCTGCAATTTTTCCATAATGCTTTAAGAGCGGAATAAAATCTTAATATCTGATTTACTGTAAATTTTGAAACCAGATTACATGCTGAAAAATGCAGTGTCAGATCAAGGTCTATGTATGCTGTTGGCTACTCATCCAGCGACATAGCAACAGGTGGTAAACTGGATATGTACAGATTTTAGGGCAAGTGTTGTTAGCATTTCAACTGTATTTATGTTATTGATATGTGGAGATAATGTTATGATATCTTACTTTCTTTCCAGTTATTTAATATCTCTGGTCATGTCAACAATCCATGTACAGTTGAGGAGGAGATGTCTATACCACTACGAGAACTTATAGAGAGACATGCTGGTGGGGTTATTGGTGGATGGGATAACCTTCTAGCAATTATTCCTGGTGGTTCCAGTGTTCCCCTAATTCCTAAACAGTGAGTATTAGTGACAAAGAAGTTCTTTTGATATTTCACTTATTTCTCCACAAAACATGTCTTTTGTTTCTCCCATTTCTCAATGAAATTAAATGTTTTGGTACAACAAAGATCCAGATTAGAGAGTATCTACATCACACTTTTCTTATTTCTCCACAAAAACATACTTTGTGAGCTCATTAGAAGCGACTCGGGAGTTGGATGGAAGTTCCAGTCACTGAGAGCCAGATTTTATATAAACTGACGTTGGGGAATGTAGGAACAACAGCCTCAGTAAAGAGCTGTTAGCGTTTACAGGGAATGGATAGGATACATTTTTGAGGGAGGCAGCTCTTTTTTAAAATTCTTTTTGTCTCCCTTCTGAAAGGGTTGTGCTCCAAAGGAAAAGAAGTTGCTCCCCATGGGAGCAAAATCTTACCTTTTAAAGAAGACCCATTTTCAGAAAGGACTTGTTTTACAGGAAGGCAAACAGGAACAGGAAGTCCTAAAAGCTGTCTTTCTTAGTGGAAATGGCAGAAAATCAAGCAAGAATATCAGTTTCTCTAAAAAGCCTAAAAGTCTCACTATTTCTTCTTTTTACATACTGCAAAAATTCCAATTTCTGCTAGGGCCTTTATTCAAATCATTATCTTTTGTAAAGAGAGGAGTGGGTGTTAGGAGAATTGTACTAGAATCATTGGATACCACAGACTATATGAATGGAGAACAAAGTCCCGGATGATATTTCTCTAGCATGCGCTGGGTGATCTAAATCGGCACGTTTTGCAAGTTTGAAGGTACTCACTTGCTTGACGTGGCCCATATATTATAATTTCAGTATATGTGATGATGTTCTGATGGACTTTGATGCCCTCATTGATGTTCAAAGTGGTCTAGGAACAGCAGCTGTTATAGTTATGAATAAACAAGCCGATGTTGTCCGATGTATCTCAAGACTCATAGATTTCTATAAACACGAGAGCTGTGGCCAGGTAAGTTCTTTGTCTCTGCGTGCGTGTGTTTTTTAACCTTAAAGCACCAAGAAAAACTGCATCTGAAAATGTCGTCTGTTTATGTCGTCTGCTGAATAGTCTTGCAAACTTTTCAAACCTATTTTTGCATACAGGCAAACAGTGTGGACCCAGATCAGACTGCTCCTAAAGGAGCAGTCTGATCTGGGTCCACACTGTTTGCAAAAATGACTTTTAAAATCACAAGCAGATGACAAAGCAGACGACAATAGTTGTGATTGGCAGTTTAAGGGTAAACCACAAAAATTTGTTGGCATTTACCTTTACCACTCTCTGGGCTGATTCAGCAGACAACAAATTGAAGAGCTTTTTTTTTTTTACCTTTTTTTCCCAGAAAACAGGATTTAACATTCATGCAAATTGTCTGGAGACAATTTGCATGAAATGTCAAAAGCTGTTTTCTTGGAAAATAAGAAAAATATTTCAGTAAGTCATATTCTGAAAATTTTACCCAGAGTGCTAAGTGTCAATATTTTACTCCTTTAGATATGAGCTTACCTTATGAATACCATTTGCAAATTCAGCTTGCAACAAATTAGGTGATCTTTTTTTTAATTTTCCCAGAGAATTGGATTTAATGTCCAACCCTATTCCTATTTTCTGGAGGAAAAAAGAAAAAAAGCAACAAAAATTAATTCTTGGTGGGAAAGAGTGGGTGGCAGGGGTAGGGTAGGGAAGGACAAAATGGAATTTCTCATGGTAATTCAAACTTTTTATGGGACTGGATAAATTAGTAAGGGAGGTAATCTGTCAAATAGCTTATTATCTCCCTTCTGAAAATGGTTTTACCAGATTTACTACAAGTATTGGGACACATTAACTACTTACTATACTTATCCTAAAATTTTCAATAATCTGTTTTACTGTCTCTTGTTGTGTTTAAAATAGTGCTGGATGAGTGGCAAACAGTTTAGAAAATAGTGCTGGATGAGTGGCAAACAATTTAGACCCTGATCAGATGCCACATTCCTTGCATCTGATCTGGGTCTACTCAGTTTGTTCAGGCCTGTCTGTCCCAATAGATAGGTACTCTCAAAGGGAAATAAATTCTTTTAGAGAAGGTCTCAGAAGGACATCAAAACAAATTTGACACAGCTGCCATCTCAGAAATTGTATCCATCCCCCCCCCCAGGGTTGACGTGTCGTTAAACCCCAACACAATCAGTCAAATCCATCCCCATGCTGTCAGAATAGGGAAGTAAACAAATAAGAAGGGTCTTATATTTACATTAAAGAGGTAAATTTCCAGTATATTTTAAGAGAGACATTGCATAAAAAAAGATTTTTAAGAGTAAAAAATTAACTGGCCCCTCTAAAAAAGTAGAAGGACTTTACATGGCTGCACATAAAGCACCCAAACTATCTTATACTGTACTTAAATGAAGCACTGACGCAGCAGTCATCCAGACAAGAATATCTTACGATAGGTGTAACAAATCCTATTTATCATTTATGCTGACAGGGCAGGTTCAACCATTTAGCCTGCTCATTAGCACAGCCTGAACAGGTTTTTTTTTGTCTGCTTACAGAATCATTGGCATAGCTCTTGATAAGATGCTTTTTTTTTTCAATCCAGAATATTGATGTTTTTCTTATTTCTACACTAAAACATATGTTGTGGGTACTCATTAGCAGCGCCTCGCCGAGGCGCTTCTAATGAGTACCCACAACATATGTTTTCGTGGAGAAATAAGAAAAATATTTACCTAATACCCACTCTTATCTAGACTATGATAGGACAGTAGAAAATGTTGATGAACAGAGAAGGCACAGTTCAGACTGTGCAGGTTAATCTGGGTCTTTCTAGTTTGCGTGTGCTATAAGGCAGTTTCCTATGTTGTTACTTGGATGATTTCTTTTACAGTGTACACCATGTAGAGAGGGTGTTGGCTGGATGATGAAGATAATGCATCGTTTTGGTATGTATATATTTGATAGGTATATGATACACTTGTACTACCTTGCTGTACACAAGCTAATTTTTTTGAAGTGGTAACCTTTTGCACATTTTTTCACCATTTGGTGGCCAACATAAATGACCACAGAGATTTTGTTGAAAAGTGAAATGAGATAAAATGATGAAGCTGAAGTAGGAGGGGGGATACGTAACACTTGGAACCCAATGTAAATGAGTCACAGAGATTTTGTTGAAACATTATGAGGTTTAAGGATGAATCTGAAGTAAAAGGGGGCTTATGTTACTTTTGTGGTTCAGTGTAAATGACCCTAAGAGGTTTTGTTGAAAACTGAAATGAGATTCAAGGACAAAAGTTAAAGGAGGGGAAATATTTAGTAGTGATATGTACATGATATACTTGCACTGTGTTGCTGTACAAACAAGATTTTATAGCAGTGCAGTAGAGAACTGGATACACTTCCAGGGTAGGCAACTTTGTCAGCACTGTTGTTTGCTTCCCTTTTGAAAAAGGGTCTACTCTAAAAGGAAAGAATTGCCTCCCAAGGGGAGCCAATTTTTTCCTTGTAGAGTAGAAACCCTCTCTGCTGTGCAGGAAGCAAACACTAAGTCTTCCATGCAAAAATAGCAGAGAAGTTATTAAGGGTATTCATTTCCCTTAAAATAGTTTGTTTTATTCTACCGTCATTGTCACCTGCTGCATTTATGAGCTGACCATATTAACACAAAGCTCTAGATGAAGTTTTTTTTTTGTTTTTTTTTTTGGATTTGAAAAGTACTGGGCCCAGTTGTTCAAAACTAACAATGTCGTTAGTTAACATATCTTTAAAACTTTGATCATTGAATATGCCATATATGCGAATATTTTTGCTGAAAAAAATGGGCGTAGCTTTTGCATTTGCGAAAGCTATTCACTTTTTTTCAGCAAAAATACCTGTGAATTCAGTATTGTACTCTCTAGAACAGTTAATGTTTTGACCACTACCAAGCCCATTAAGCTAACGATGCTTTAAACAACTGGGCCCAGACATTTTGCTTACTGTTCCACAAAAACATATGTTGTGGGTACTCATTACAACATACATAGGTCTAGATAAGAGTGGGTATCAGGTCAGTATTTTTCTTATTTGTCCATGAAAACATATGTTGTGGGTACTCATTAGCAGCGCCTCGGCGAGGCGCTTCTAATGAGTACCCACAACATATGTTTTCGTGGACAAATATGAAAAATATCAATACTTTTGGATTGAAAAAAGTGCCTTAACTAGAGCTATGAAATTTACATATGTGTGTGCCTCAACCTCAGTTCTGAAGCCAACTGATCTTGATCTACACTGCTTGCAAAGGCAAAGATTTGCTTATCCAGGTTCAGTTGGCTGTTTGCAAAGCCAGGCTTATCTGGGTTCAGCAGGGCCATGGTTAAGGCACAGGCAGTGATATGAACTCTTGTAAATTTAAGGATAAGTATATAAGATATCTGGTAAATACAGTAATGTGTTCTGATTTCAGTATCTGGTAATGCCCGCCCCGAGGAGATAGACATGTTATATGAGTTGAGTAAACAAATAGAAGGGCACACAATCTGTGCTCTAGGAGATGGTGCTGCCTGGCCAGTACAGGTAAGATATGGCAGTCACTCTTGGCTCCAGATAAGAGAGGGTATCAGGTAAATGTTTTTCATATTTCTTCAAGAATGCTTATTTTGCAGGTATTTAGAAGTGCCTCACTGAGGCATTTCTAATTAGTACCAACAACATACGTTTTCATGGAGAAATTAGAAAAGTATCAATAGGTTTTGGTTGAAAAAAAGCTCCTTAAAAGCTATGCTTATGGACAAAATCATAACTCATAAACTGAGCCTTATCATGAACCAAATGACCCTCATTCTGTTTTTTTTTTTTTTTTTTTTACACATTGTTAAATATGAACTGGGGGTTGTGGGGTGTGGAGATGGTGTTGTGTATCTTCCGTGACCGGGCATTCAGCAGATATTTGGGCAAGGCCTGCTATCCTTGTAGCAGGTAAGGGTAGAGGGGGAATGTTTTTATTTCTTCTGTTTATTCATTTCTGTTCCTCTTTCTTCCCTGTCCCTCTCTTTCATCTTACTATCTCTTTTCTCCCTTTCTCTGGGAGATGACACAAAATGACCCACTAGGGTTGACAGGTTATTTAACTCCAACTCAATCCAAAAAAATCTGAACTGAAGAAGTACCTAAACTGCCAAGCAGTTGGTGCTCATGATTTCAGATCACAAGTTCCCTGGTTCGAGTTCCACTTATATGTTTAACTTGTAAGTGTATTGCTATTCATTTTTTGACACATTGTTGAACCTTAACTGTAGAAGCATTAGTAATGCTTAGTGGTTAGCAATCTTGACTTCAGATCAAAAGGGCCCTGGTTCGAAATCCTGCTCTGGTCAACCGATGACCGTATGGCTCCTCATTGTTTCACCACTTCTTCATCTGAATATGACTTAAAAAATCTTGAAAGAAATATAAAACACCTATCATTATCATGTACCTGTACACTGATATTATCGATAATGCCTTTTGAATGTGTTGGTTGGCAGAGTAATCTCTGATCAGGGCCCAGTTGTTCAAAGCTAACGACATCGTTAGTTAACGATTTGTTAAAATTTACATCGATTGATATGCAAATATTCTGAAAGTTTTTGCTGAAAAAATGTGAGTAGCTTTTGCAGTGCAAAAGCTACTCACATTTTATCAGCAAAAAATATCAGAATATTGTGTATTGAATCTGCTAAAACAGTTAACGAAATGACCCTTAACGAGTTCGTTAAGCTCACGATGCTTTGAACAACTGGGCCCAGATTGCATAGACATATATATGTAGGCTGATCTGGGCCTTCACCATGTCCATATTTAGCATTATGTGGCAAAAACGTTTCCATGGCACAGCTAATATCTGAAGGATACCTCTGCACTTTCCAAAAGTTTAACTCATTCATTCCTGCAGACTGAATAATACAGATGGCTTTGCCAACAGTGCAGATCCAGATAAGATGGCTCATGATGAGCCATCTCTGCAGGATGTTCACTGTTTGCCATTCTTGATTGTAACCCTGTTAGCAACATTGGATGTGTCCAAAGTCAGAGATGGAAACTCCTTGTTAGCAACATTGGATGTGTCCAGAGTCAGAGATGGAAACTCCTTGTTAGCAAGATTGGATGTGTTCAAAGTCAGAGATGGAAACTCCTTGTTAGCAACATTGGATGTGTCCAAAGTCAGAGATGGAAACTCCCTGTTAGCAAGATTGGATCTCTCCAAAGTCAGAGATGGAAACTCCCTGTTAGCAGCGTTGGATGTGACCAGAGTCAGAGATGGAAACTCCTTGTTAGCAACATTGGATGTGTTCAGTGTTAGAGATGGAAACTCCATGTTAGCAACATTGGATGTGTCCAAAGTCAGAGATGGAAACTCCCTGTTAGCAACATTGGATGTGTCCAGTGTTAGAGATGGAAACTTCCTGTTAGCAAGATTGGATGTGTCCAAAGTCAGAGTTGGAAACTCCCTGTTAGCAACATTGGATGTGTCCAAAGTCAGAGATGGAAACTCCCTGCTAGCAGCATTGAATGTGTCCAAAGTCAGAGATGGAAACTCCCTGTTAGCAACATTGGATGTGTCCAAAGTCAGAGATGGAAACTCCCTGTTAGCAAGATTGGATGTGACCAGAGTCAGAGATGGAATCTCCCTGTTAGCAACATTGGATGTGACCAGAGTCAGAGATGGAAACTCCCTGTTAGCAACATTGGATGTGACCAGAGTCAGAGATGGAAACTCCCTGCTAGCAACATTGGATGTGTCCAAAATCAGAGATGAAAACTCCCTGTTAGCAAAATTGGATGTGTCCAAAGTCAGAGATGGAAACTCTTTGTTAGCAACATTGGATGTGTCCAAAGTCATAGATGGAACCTCCCTGTTAGCAACATTGGATGTGTCCAAAGTCAGAGATGAAAACTCGCTGCTAGCAACATTGAATGTGTCCAAAGTCAGAGATGGAAACTCCCTGTTAGCAAGAGTTTCCATCTCTGACTTTGGACACATCCAATGTTGCTAACAAGGAGTTTCCATCTCTGACTTTGGACACAGCAACATTGGATGTGTCCAGAGTCAGAGATGGAAACTCTCAGTTAGCAACATTGGATGTGTCCAGAGTCAGAGATGGAAACTCCCTGCTAGCAACATTGGATGTGACCAGAGTCAGAGTTGGAAACTCCCTGTTAGCAACATTGGATGTGTCCAGTGTTAGAGATGGAAACTCCCTGTTAGCAACATTGGATGTGTCCAAAGTCAGAGATGGAAACTCCCTCTTAGCAACATTGGATGTGACCAGAGTCAGAGATGGAAACTCCCTGTTAGCAACATTGGATGTGACCAGAGTCAGAGATGGAAACTCCCTGCTAGCAACATTGGATGTGTCCAAAGTCAGAGATGGAAACTCCCTGTTAGCAAAATTGGATGTGTCCAAAGTCAGAGATGGAAACTCCTTGTTAGCAACATTGGATGTGACCAGAGTCAGACATGGAAACTCCCTGTTAGCAAGATTGGATGTGTCCAAAGTCAGAGATGGAAACTCCCTGTAAGCAAGATTGAATGTGTCCAAAGTCAGAGATGGAAACTCCTTGTTAGCAACATTGGATGTGTCCAAAGTCAGAGATGGAAACTTTTTGTTAGCAACATTGAATGTGTCCAAAGTCATAGATGGAACCTCCTTGTTAGCAACATTGGATGTGTCCAGAGTCAGAGATGGAAACTCCCTGTTAGCAAGATTGGATGTGTCCAAAGTCAGAGATGGAAACTCCCTGTTAGCAAGATTGGATGTGTCCAAAGTCAGAGATTGAAACTCCTTGTTAGCAACATTGGATGTGTCCAAAGTCAGAGATGGAAACTCTTTGTTAGCAACATTGGATGTGTCCAAAGTCATAGATGGAACCTCCCTGTTAGCAAGATTGGATGTGTCCAGAGTCAGAGATGGAAACTCCTTGTTAGCAACATTGGATGTGTCCAAAGTCAGAGATGGAAACTCTTTGTTAGCAACATTGGATGTGTCCAAAGTCAGAGATGGAAACTCCCTGCTAGCAACATTGAATGTGTCCAAAGTCAGAGATGGAAACTCCCTGTTAGCAACATTGGATGTGTCCAGAGTCAGAGATGGAAACTCCCTGCTAGCAACATTGGATGTGACCAGAGTCAGAGTTGGAAACTCCCTGTTAGCGACATTGGATGTGACCAGAGTCAGAGATGGAAACTCCCTGCTAGCAACATTGGATGTGTCCAAAGTCAGAGATGGAAACTCCCTGTTAGCAAAATTGGATGTGTCCAAAGTCAGAGATGGAAACTCCTTGTTAGCAACATTGGATGTGACCAAAGTCAGAGATGGAAACTCCGTGTTAGCAACATTGGATGTGTCCAAAGTCAGAGATGGAAACTTCTTGATAGCAACATTGGATGTGTCCAAAGTCAGAGATGGAAACTCCCTGTTAGCAAAATTGGATGTGTCCAAAGTCAGAGATGGAAACTCCTTGTTAGCAACATTGGATGTGACCAGAGTCAGAGATGGAAACTCCCTGCTAGCAACATTGGATGTGTCCAAAGTCAGAGATGGAAACTCCTTGTTAGCAACATTGGATGTGTCCAAAGTCAGAGATGGAAACTCCTTGTTAGCAACATTGGATGTGTCCAAAGTCAGAGATGGAAACTCTTTGTTAGCAACATTGGATGTGTCCAAAGTCATAGATGGAACCTCCTTGTTAGCAACATTGGATGTGTCCAGAGTCAGAGATGGAAACTCCCTGTTAGCAAGATTGGATGTGTCCAAAGTCAGAGATGGAAACTCCCTGTTAGCAAGATTGGATGTGTCCAAAGTCAGAGATGGAAACTCCTTGTTAGCAACATTGGATGTGTCCAAAGTCAGAGATGGAAACTCTTTGTTAGCAACATTGGATGTGTCCAGTCAGAGATGGAAACTCCCTGTTAGCAAGCTTGGATGTGTCCAAAGTCAGAGATGGAAACTCCCTGTTAGCAAGATTGGATGTGTCCAAAGTCAGAGATGGAAACTCCTTGTTAGCAACATTGGATGTGACCAAAGTCAGAGATGGAAACTCCGTGTTAGCAACATTGGATGTGTCCAAAGTCAGAGATGGAAACTCCTTGTTAGCAACATTGGATGTGTCCAAAGTCAGAGATGGAAACTCCCTGCTAGCAACATTGGATGTGTCCAAATTCAGAGATGGAAGCTCCTTGTTAGCAACATTGGATGTGTCCAAAGTCAGAGATGGAAACTCCTTGTTAGCAACATTGGATGTGTCCAGAGTCAGAGATGGAAACTCCCTGTTAGCAACATTGAATGTGCCACTGACCATAACTGACCTTGACCTAGTTTTTACTCTTGGCTGAACATTGTGTAATCTGTATGTCTGTAGCAGTCACAACATAACTATCAAGCAATTTTCTTGTTTTTGTGTTTGTAGGAAAAAAAAGTTATGGACATAAAATAATATTTCACTGATTATTTTCGTTTACTTTATATCCTTTGTTGACCAAAATATAAGATTAATCATTTTCCTCATTTTTTTAACACACAGCTGTGAATGTTTATTCCATTCTCCTCTACTGTTGATTACCAAACTCAAAGGGAGCCTGTCCAAATGCTGATGGCTCATTTACCGTGGCTATTGAGTCTCCAGAAAATTCTTCGTATAGCTAAAAAAAAAAAAAAAAACAGGGCCCAGTTGTTCAAAGCGTCGTTAGCTTAACGACATCGTTGTCATTTCGTTAACTGTTTTAGCTGATCCAATACACTGCAAAAGCTACTCACATTTTTTCAGCAAAAAATTTCAGAATATTTGCATATCACTCGATGTAAATTTAAACGAATCGTTAACTAACGACGTCGTTAGCTTTGAACAACTGGGCCCAGGTATTTTAGGAATATTTTTGGGAAATTTCTTATCATGAAAATGTATGTAGTGTACGCTCATTAAAATTACCTCATCAAGTTTATTCTAATGAGTACTCTGAGCATACCATTATTTTGTAGAAGATTGAAAAGATATTCCTAAATTATCCCCATTTGACTCCTGACTTGGCACTATGATTAACCCTCAGTAGCTCCAATTACCGTATTTACCCTAAGTATTCGGACACCTCAACTCCTTACCATATATGTTCTAAAATTTGAACCAGTACAATACACTACCCGATGTTGTGTCAAAAAATTGCTGGATGAATGGCAAACAGTTTAGACCCAGTTGAGACGCCGCGTTCTGCGGCGTCTCATCTGGGTCTAAACTGTTTGCTCAGGCCTGTCTGTCCGAATACATATGGTAAATACGGTATCCATGTCTAGAACAAATTTCCATGGTCCCAAAGATATTTGAACCAATGAAGTTTGACTGTATATGGTTATATATTTATTCAAATGAGTACACTCCATGGCCCTAAGGATGTTCAAACCTTTTAACCCTTGTCATGATGAATACATTAAGATGCCACGCCTACTTCCAATTTTCAGCCAATCAGATTACTTTATCCAGGTTATTGATATAAATTCACATACTGATTGACAAACAATGCAGATTCAGATCAGTTGGCTTCTTCAGAAGCCAACTGATCTGGATCTACAATGTTCGCAAAGGCAGGGTATATCCAGGTTCAGCATGACAAGGGTTAAGTTTGACTCTACATGGTTATTTATTTTGCAGGGTTTGATTAGACATTTCCGACCATTGCTAGAAGACAGAATGGTACAGTTCCAACAGAAACAAGCTGCCACAGGATAATAAATCAAGAAATAGAAGTAAAGACTATTTAAGTATTGATGTGTGGAACTATTTCTTTAAAGTGATGATAAGAGAATGGAGATAATTAGAACCAAGAATAACTTGATTGACATGCTTATCATTTAGTGGTATCGTTTACAAAAAGAATGAATTTAGCAAGCTGAATTTAAGTATGAACATTTTAAACTGCTTTTTTTATACCCCTGTAAACTGTGTTTGGGAGGTATACTGTTTTACGTTGTTGGTTTTTTGGGAGGAGGGGTGCGGTCATTACCTTGCGAGAGTGGGATACAGGGGTTGAGGAGGATCTAATAAACACTGCTAATTGACACTTCTTGAATTGATTGAAAACAGTGGTTACTTTTCTCATTAAAGTCATAATACTTTTCTTGTTTAAAATGAAGATTTCACTGTTACTTTTTTTACAACAGTTACTGTCTGCCAAGTGGCTATGATATGACCAGACCACACATGGACAAATTTAACTGCAGATTTTCAAAAGTGAACTCCCGCTGTTCAGACCAGACTGAGCTTAGGCATACACAGTTCAGGGCATCTGCAGTTCACAAATCTCCAAAGGATTTCCTATGCTGCAGCTTATATGAAATTGATAGAGAACTGGGTTGTGTGTGTGTTGAGGTTTTACGGCCCAGTCAACCCAGTGGGGTCATGTCGAGCACGGTCAGTTTACCTAGCCACACGTTTACTGGGCAGGCTTAGTCCTCTAAGCGTTTAACCAGTATTGTGCACATTCTTTCGCCAGAAACTGACAGCTGCTCTTCTTGATTCAGTGGAAGGGAGAGAATGACCGCAGAAAATATTTCACGATCAATCTCCACGAAAGAATGTTGCCGGCCTCGGTAGGGGTTGAACCCGCGACTTCCTAGTCTCCAATCGGACGGCGCATCAAACAGAGCCACATGTAGGCTTTTTTTTTTTTACCTTCATTACTATCTAGGTTTATATTTTTCTTATTTTTATATTCACATTTGACATTCAATGCAAATTGTCTCCTTGGAAAAATAGGCTTTGACATTTCATGCAAATTGTCTCCTATGGAGACAATTTGCATGAAATGTCAAAGCCTCTTTTTCTTGAAAAAATCAGAAAAGTATTTTAAAATGTTGTCTGGTGAAATTTTTATCCAGCACACTAAGTGAAGCAGTTACGGCAATTACCCCATATATTCAGACACCTAAATACCCACGCTTATGCTAAAATTTGAACAGATCCATTTGACTACCTGATATCTCTGTGATGAAATAGCAAACAATGTACACATTGACCAAAATGCTCCATTAGGAGCAGTTCCATCTGTGTCTGCCTGCCTTGATGGCTCAGTCAGATGGCTGTCGGACTGTGATCAGGAGGCCTCGGGTTCCATACCAGCCTGGACCGGCAACATTCTTTCCTGGAGATTAATCATGAAATATTTTCTGTGGTCATTCTCTCCCTTCGGCTGATTCAAGAAGGGTAGTTGTTAGTTTCTGGCAAAAGAATGTACATAAGTATTGGTTAATTGGTTAGAGGACTAAGCCTGTCCAGGAAATGTGTGGCTAGGTTAACTGACCACACCTGACATGAACCTGGGTTTGGGTGTAAAACCTCAACTCATTCATACCCATCTGCGTGTTTACTGTTCAGGCCTGTTTGATCAGAATATGTAGGGTCATTACTGTTTCCTGATCTCCTGTAAAGTAATTACTGCTTATACATGTATCTTATGAAAGATTTAGAATAAAAGAAGTTTTGTTCCTTGTGTTTCTTTGTTATACTGATGTCATTCAAAAATATGGTCAGATAGGTTAAATATGGTCAGATAGGTTACAATATCTTTTGTTATACAGTGAATGTGGCAGTGAATAGATTTTGGTCATTGCTTTGAACACTAAGCTGAGATCGTGATCAGACTGCTCAATATATACTGTATTAGACCCAATTACTGCACTGTGCACTTAGGGTTTTCAAAATGAATGGGAAAACTTGTGGTAAAATATGTATCTTCTTACTGAGGGTACACTTAAAAACAGTTCAGCAAAGGACTTATTTGATGATGTTAATGTGATTTTCTTTATAATAGCATGTATTGTGGGTACTCATTTGAACTGCATCAACAAGTAGATGCAATTCAAATGGATATCACAACATATGTTTTTATATAGAAATAGACAAGAAGTACACTGGCTGCAATCTTTAGACTGTGGAATTGCTTGACTATGCACTTGTAGGGGTATGTGCGGCAATTAGGTCGAAAAGGGTAGCTCATAGAACAGTATTTCAAACCCATGGTTTGATATTGTTATATTCAGAATAATGTTTTAAGGGACCAGACAGGTGTTGTAGATATTCCGATTTCTGTCAAGGGAGACAAATTTTGTGACTTCCTTTTTGCTTTTCTGCACACAGAACCCCTTCAGGAAGGGGGTCTATCCTAAAAGGAAAGAATTTGCTCCCAAGGGGAGCAAATTCTTTCCTTTTAGAAAAGACCCCTTTTTAGAAGGCAGTCAAACAATACTGACAAAAGTTGCCTCCCTTGAAAGTGTATTCTTTCCTATTAATGATAGCGTTTGTGAATTGCATTATAATCAGGCTGTACATCATCATAGTGCAGGTTTACTTTATTTCCTTTGGGATCATTGAGCCCATCCTGGTTATTTTGAAAGCGAATACCGCTTAATCCGGCGCTAGGGGGCATATGCAGGCTCGCAAATTTCAGTGTTGCATATGAAGAGACACAGTCAAACCAAATCTCTTTGTGTGTTCTTTATTTCGAAAGGCAATCCTTTTTGCCTTTTAGTTGATTAAGTCCAAAGACGTAGCTTATCAACTATTCCATAGTCATTCAGTTTTGTTTGGTGTTTTTGAGCAAGAAGCAACACTCATCCTTACAATGTTATGTAGAAAAAAGAAGCAGTGTGAAGGAATCTGGTCACAAGTCAGAGTGTTATTTTCTTGTCGAGTATGTAATAAAACTTTAATACAGCTTTTTCATTTGTGATAACAGTGACTTATTTATGCCTGATCCTAAGTTACTGTTTCGAACAAAACCAGTTTGAAATTAGGGATCTGTATATTAAGGAATCAACAGATTTTATATGTAAAATGTCATTTGGTCAAAGTAAATATTGTCAATATTTAATAAATCATCAAGGTATCTTGAAGTTGAACTGAAAGCCTCAATAATGTCAGCCTGATTTTCATGTGAGAGAGACTTCATGAAATCTCTCTCATAACAAAAAAGAAATAAATCTGCAACAAGAGGAGCACAATTAGTTCCCATCGGAATACCAATAGTTTGCCTATAAAGTTTAGTTCCAAATCTAATAAAAATATTATCAAAAAGATAAACAAGGGCATCACAGACTTTTTGACACAACCATAAATTGTGATTATTATATACATCAGAAGTGAAAAAAGCACATTCTGCATTGCAGGCCAAATATTGGATATTCTCCCGAATAAACATTCGGTTAATTAAATCAACTAAGTTTATCTTTTATAAGATGATGAGTAACGTAGTATACAGTGTAGAAAAATCATATGTAGACAATTTAGAAGCCTGAAAGTTTTTAGATTTTAATTTATTGAGAACATCATTAGAATTTTTAATTGACCAAAAATAGTTAATTCCGTCCCTTTCGTAAACAGTATCATAGTATCTAATCCAATGTTTTTTAACAGGAGTAAGGCATGAAGTTAGCAGTTTGGACAAATTAGTAGTCGTACATGAACTAGAATTAGCAATGAAACATGCTTTATAAGGTCGTTTATGAAGTTTTGGTAACCAATATAACGTAGGAAGTCTGTCTTGCTTTTCTTTAATACTCACTGCAAACTTAGCAGTAATATCGATAGAATGGGTATTAACAACAGATCTCGTCAGTAGAAATCCGTTCATATGTTTAAGTACTACCAAGTTCTTGTATTAGAGTATTGATATAATAAAGTCCTCACAAAACAACATTATTAGCAGCTTTATCAGCTGGAGGCAAAACATACTTCCTATGAAATTCTTGGATACATTGTTTCAAATATTGAAAAGATAATTTAGGCTTAGGAGGGAGAAGATCAAGGTTATTAGAGTAAAAAAACACACGTTCATCAATGATCTTAAAAATCTTTAATTTCCAATTATTTAAAGCATTAGACTCAACATGCTCTCGTTTACACCAACGGGTAAAATGATCATTTAAAGCACTGGTAATTGTTTCCCAACATTTATTGAAATCAATGTGGGCTACTCCTCCTACTCCCCTGGGCCAATTGACTTGATACTTGGTAGGAAGCATCGGGGTGACTTGTAGATCAAACATAGCTAAAATCGTTCCGATCGGAAATCCAAGATGGGTGCCATGGCCGCCATCTTGAAAATCTATTTTTTGCTTCTTCTGAACCGAAAGGCCAATTGACTCCAAACTTGCTAGGAAGCATCAGGGTGACTTGTAGATCAAAAATAGCTACAATCGTGCTGATCAGAAATCCAAGATGGCCGCCATGGCCACCATCTTGAAAATCTAGTTTTCGCTTCTACTCCTAAACCCAAAAGCCAATTGACTCCAAATTTGGTTGGAAGCACAGGGGTGACTTACAGATCAAAAATAGCTAAAATAGTGCCTCTCGGAAATCCAAGATGGCCGCCATGGCAGCCATCTTGAAAATCTATTTTTCGCTTCTCCTGAACCGAAAGGCCAGTTGACTCCAAACTTGCTAGGAAGCATCGGGGTGACTTGTAGATCAAAAATAGCTAAAATCGTGCCGATCGTAAAACCAGGATGGGCGCCATGGCAGCCATCTTGAAAATCTTTTTCACTTCTTCTCCTGAACCGAAAGGCCAGTTGACTTGAAACTTGGTAGGAAGCATTTGGGGGACTTGTAGATCAAAAATAGCTAAAATCATGCTGATCGTAAATCCAAGATGGCCGCCATGGCGGCTATCTTGAAAATCTTTTTTTCGCTTCTTCTCGTAAACCCAAGTCACTTGACTCGAAACTTAGTAGGAAGCATCAGGGTGACTTGTAGATCAAATATAGCTAAAATCGTTCTGATCCGAAATCCCAGATGGCCACCATAGTCGCCATCTTGAAAATCTATATTTAGCTTCTTCTCGTGCACCGAAAGGCCAATTGACTCCAAACGTGGTAGGAGACATTGGGGTGACTTGTAGATCAAAAAAAGCAAAAATCGTGCCAATCCGATATCCAAGATGGCCGCCATGGCAGCCATCTTGAAAATCTATTTTTTGCTTCTTCTCCTGAACCGAAAGGCCAGTTGACTCGAAACTTGGTAGGAAGCATTAGGGTGACTCGTAGATATAGATCAAAAATAACTAAAATCGTGCTGATCGTAAATCCAAGCTGGCCGCCATTTAGAGTTTGTTCAAATGATCACGCTCCATTGACTGGCATGCCCTATATATATTCTTCAAAATTAAGAACTGCTTAAATGATGATCTTTTCATTAGTTGCGATGACAGGATTGGAAAAATGTTGCATAACATCTGCATATCTGCAGTGGCAATGTCACTCAGGTGAGCGACCCGTGGCCCGTGGGCCTACAATGCGGTCAGTACTATATGTTGTACGTACTCATCAGAAATGCCTCATCTTGTGTACTGTTTGGCTTGCATGTAGTCCGAATAAAATTCAATGTCTCCTGTACATTTCAGCCTAGTATGTCCAAAAATTAATATCTCACATACCGTTTGGCCTAGTACGTCCAATGTCTTGTACTGTTTGGCATAGTCTGACTAAAATTCAGTGTCTCATGTACTGTTAGGCCTAATCCAAACAAAAATACAAGGTCTCGTGTACTGTTTGGCATAATCGGACCAAACTTCAATGTCTGGTGTATTGTTTGACCAGAATACAATGTCCCATGTACTGTTTGGCCTTGTTCAACCAAAATTCAAAGGCTCATGAACTGTTTAGCCGTCTGCCGTCTCATGAACTGTTTGGCCTAGTCCAACCAAAATGCAATGTCTCCTGTACTGTTTAGCTTAGTCAGACCAAAATTCAATGTCTTATGTACTCTTTGGCGTAGTCCGACCAAAATTCAATGTCTTGTGAACTGTTTAGCTGAGTCTGACCAATATTCAATGTTTCATGTACTGTTTGGCCTAGTCCAACCAAAATTCAATGAATCATGTACTGTTTGGCCAAGTCCGATTTAAATCCAAGTCCGATTTAAATCCAATGCTTTGTGTACTATTTGGCCTAGTCCAACCAAAATTCAGTGTCTCGTGCTGTTTGGCCTAGTTCGAACAAACTTTAACATCCCATGTTTGGCCTAGTCTGACAGAAATTCCAAGTCACATGTATTGTTTGGCCTAGTCCGACCAAAGTTCAATGTCTTGTACCGTTTGGCCTAGTCTGAGCACAAATAAAAGTATCATGTACTGTTTGGCTTAGTCCGATTAAATGTCTCCTGTAATGTTTGGTCTAGTCCAACCTAATTTGAATGTATCATGTACTGATTGGCCTAGTGAAGCCTAAATTTAATTCCTCATTTACTGTTTGGGTTTGTCCGCCCTAAATTCAATGTCTCACATACTGTCTGGCTTAGTCCAGCCAAAATTCAATGTCTTATGTACTGTTTGGCCCAGTAATAACTAAATTCAATGTCGCATGTATTGTTTGGCATAGTCTGACCTTAATTCAATGCCTCGTGTACTGTTTGGCCTGGTCCAACAAAAATTCAATGCCCATGTACCATTTGGCCTACTCTGATGTAATGAAAAACTACATCTCATACTGTTTGGCCAAGTACCACCAATATTCAGTGTCTCATGTACTGTTTGGCTAGGTCTGGCCAAAATACAACGTCTCATGTACTGTTGGCCTTGTCCAACCACAATTACATTTCTCATGTACTGTTGGCCTTGTCCGACCAAAATTTCATTTCTCATATACTGTTTGGCCAAGTCCAACCAAAATTCAATATCTAATGTATGTTAGTCTTAGTCTGACCAAAAATTCATGTCTCTTGTTCTGTTTGGCCTAGTCCAACCAAAATTCAATGTCTGGTGTACTGTTTCAATGTCTCATGTACTGTTTGGCCTAGTCCGATCTAAATTCAGTGTTTCATGAACCATGTGGCAAGATCTGACCTAAATTCAATGCCTTGTGTACTATTTGGCCTGCCGGCCTAGGTGGCTCAGTTGGATGCGCCGTCCGACTGGAGACCAGAAAGTCATGGGTTCAACCTCCGCCGAGGTCAGCAACATTCTTTCGTGGAGATTGATCATGAAATATTTTCTACGGTCATTCTCTCCCTTCCGCTGATTCAAGGAGGACAGTTGTCAGTGTCTGGCGAAAGAATGTGCACAATACTGGTTAACCGCTTAGAGGACTAACCCTGCCCAGTAAACGTGTGTTTAGGTAAACTGACTGCGCTCGACATGACCCCATTGGGTTGACTGGGCCGTAAAACCTCAACACAAACTATTTGGCCTAGTCCTACCAAAGTTAAATGTCCAATGTACGTTTTGGCCCATTCTGACCAAAATTCACCATTTCATGTACTGTTTGGCCTAATCCGATCTAAATTCAATGATTCAATGTCTCATTTACTTATTGGCCTAATCCGACCAAACTTCAATGCCTCGTGTACTGTTAGGCAAAGTTCTACAAAATTCAATGTGACGTACTGTTTGGCATAGTCCGTCCTAAATTCAATGCCTCCTGTACCGTTTGGCCTAGTCAGATGAGAGTTCATTATCCCATGTATTTTTTGACCTAGTATGACCGTGTTTCATGTACTGTTTGGCCTAATCCAACCTAAATTCAATGTCTCATGTACTGTTTGGCATAGCCGGACCAAAGATGAATGTCCAATGCACTGTTTGTCCTAGTCCACCAAAAGTTCAGTGTCTCATGATCTTTTTTTTTTTTTTTTTTTGATTTGGGTTTTATGGCCCTTTCAACAATGTTTCTTTTATATCGAGCTGATTGTTTATCAAAGGTGGGCGAAAACCGGAGAACCTTGGAAAAAACCACCTGACCATCCGTAAGCAGAACTTGGCTTTCCCACATTACTCGAGTGAGTCTCGAACAACAGCGGTGAGAAACCTAAAGGAGTAAGAGTCAGCTCTTAACCACTAGGCTACAGG
Source organism: Anodontia alba (assembly GCA_964016985.1). Taxonomy (NCBI): domain Eukaryota; kingdom Metazoa; phylum Mollusca; class Bivalvia; order Lucinida; family Lucinidae; genus Anodontia; species Anodontia alba. The sequence continues at coordinate 57,812,149 of OZ024835.1, forward strand.
GGCCCGCACTGTTCTCATGAATATTTGGCCTAGTCAGACTGAACTTAAATGTCTTATGTTCTGTTTGGCCTTGACCGACCAAAGTTCAATGTTCCATATACCATTTGGCCTAGTCCGACTAAATTCAGCGTTTCACAAATTGTTTGGCCTAATCGACTAAACTTCACTGTCTCGTGTTGTTTGGCCTAGTCCAATTAATTTCAATGTTTCATGTACTGTTTGGCCCAGTACGACCTAAATTCAGTGCCTCATGTACTGTTTGGCCTAGTCTCACTAAACGTCAATGTTTCATGTACTAAATTCAGTGTCTCATGTACTGTTTGGCCCAGTCTGACTAAACGTCAATGTCTCATGTACTGTTTGGTCTAGTCCGACTAAATTTCAGTGTCTCATGTACTGTTTGGCCTAGTCTGACTAAACGTCAATGTCTCATGTACTGTTTGGTCTAGTCCGACTAAATTTCAGTGCCTCATGTACTGTTTGACTTATTCTGACCAGAATTCAATGTCTCTTACTGTTTGGCCTAATAGGACCAAAATTCAGTGTTTCATGTACTGTTTGGCCTTGTCCAAACAAAATGTAAGGTCTCGTGTAATATTTGGCCTAGTTCAAACATAATTCAATGTCATATGTACTGTCTGGCCTTGTCTAACCAAATATAATTTCTCCTGTACTGTTTGACTAGTCCAACCAGATTTTAATGTCTTATGTATGGTTTTACCTGGTCTGACCAAATTTCTCATGTATGGTTTTACCTGATCTGACCAAATTCAATGTCTTATGCATAGTTTGGCCTAGTCCAGCCAAAATTCAATTTGTCATACTGTTTGGTCTAGTCCAACCAAAATTCATTATCTCGTGTATTATTTTGCCTGGTCTGACCAAAATTCAGTGTCTTGTGTATTGTTTGGCCTAGTCTGAATCAAATCCAATGTACCAAGTACATTTGTCCTAGTCCAACCAAAATTCAATTTCTCATGTATTGTTTTGCCAAGTCTGATCAAAAGTCAATGTCTCATGTACTATTTGGTCTGATGAAAATTCCTCATGTACAGTTTGGCCTAATCTGACCAAAATTCAATGTCTCATGAACTGTTTGGCCTAGTCAAAGTAAAATCCAATGTCCTATGTACTGTTTGGCCTAGTCCAACCATAATCCAATTTCTCATGTACTGTTGGCCTGGACCAAAATTCAATGTCTCAAGTACTGTTTGGCCTTGACAAACAAAATTCAATTTCTCCTATACTGTTTGGCCTAGTTTGTTTATTGGTGTGAAGTTTAGCGGCCCAGTCATACCTAACACTTTTCCTGGGGTGGGATTAGTCCTCCAAGTGGTTACCAGTACTTGCGCACTCTTTTGCCAGAAACTGCCCATCTTAAATCAGCGTAAGGGAGAGAATGACTATAGAAAATATTCCATGATTCCATGAAAGAATGTTGCCACACCCAACACGGATCAAACCCGTGACCTCCTGATCACCAGTCCGATGCACATCGAGGTCGGCTTGGCCTAGTCTGACCAAAAGTCTTCTGCACTGTTTGGCCTAGTCCAACCAAAAGTATTATGTAATGTTTGGCCTAGTCTGACCAAAAGGCTAATGTACTGTTTGGCCTAGTCAGGGCAAAATTTGGTCTGTAGATATGTCTAGTAAAGATAGTGTGCATTGTAACAATGCACACTATCTTTACTAGACATATCTACATTTGTACCAACATTTGGTAGTCTCTGAAGAGGAACTGATTTTCTTTCTTTTCTTCCTTATTCACTGTTGAGTATTGGACAATTTAGTGTTTTGTCCTTTTTCAAAATTATTTAAGTCATATCACGACAACGTAAGGGTGATAAGGAAAGGCTCTGTGTAATGTTTGCTTGATCTGGGCTTAACATCACTTTCAGCAATCTTTCTGTCATATGGAGACAGTGTCTGGATGTGACAGGGAGCTCAATGCTCACTTTTAGAGTACTGCCTCACTGAAATATCACGCCCCAGACACTTTGATATGATATTCCATCTAGTCACATTATACCGACACTGAGCTGACCAGTTCTAGCTCTACTTTCTTAATGCTGAGCGCCAAGCAAAAGAGCAGCTAATACCATTTTTTAAAGTCTCTGGTATGACCCGGCCAGGGATCGACCCCGCAACCTCTCAGTCACAAAGCTGACACTCTACCACTAAGCCACTGTGCTGGTTTCACCGTGTAATGAAGTGCAGTAGAATCATGAGTTGAATTTCACCTCCAGCAGGGTTCAATCTTGGGACCTTGTGAGTAAAAGTCGGGAATACTAATCATTCAGACACCTGTACACTTCACAACCTCTTTACAACACTACTGCTGATATCAAAAGCAAAAATGATGTGAGCTTAACATCCATGTTATATCCAAACAAAAATGTATAGATTATACAGAAAAATGACCATAAATGGTAATTTTTCTATATAATCTGTACATTTTTACAAAAATGGATTATATAGAAAAATGACCATAAATAGTCATTTTTCTATATAATCTGTACATTTTTGTTGGATACAGCAGCAAATGGTCATTTGTCTTTAAATCTATCCATTTTTGTTGGATACAGCAATGGTCATTTTTCTATATATTGAATCTATATATTTACTTTTGGATACAACATTTCTGTGGGTCTTCCTTTAAACCTCATATTCAAAATCATCTTATAATAAACCTCTTTAAAAAGTGGTTTCCGCAAAATAGGATTTGTCTTTAATAAACAACAAGAATGTGTCTCATGTGTTTCTAATCTATATTGGTACAAATTTACATAATCATAAAACTTAAACACATAAAATGCTGCCTTGCATGACCTTATAACAGGTAAATATTATTGCTATTTTTATCATAATAATTTTTGTCTGGAAACCCACAATAGGATAACTGTCAAACAGTATGGACCCCAGATCAGACACCGCATTGTGTGGCATCCGATCTGGGTCTGTGCTGTACGCAAATAGCCATTTTCTCTTGGATTATCTAGACCACATAGTCTGGCATACCTAAAATTGAAATTGGACTCCTTCAATACATATTATTGCATAAAACGCAGTGCAGCATGTTATTAACAACCGTGCATTAACCGGCGAAAACCCATGTATTAGCAAGGCAATTCACGCTCTGTAAGTGCACGGCTATGCAACTTTCAATACGATCGTACTGGGGCCACTGATTTGCTGCCTTTAAGAGGTGTACTGCCCGGCCTTAGAATGAGCATAGTCTGTGGAAATTGCGTTCCCGAGACATCGGTGTAAAGGCGAAACAAAATAGTGCAAGAAATAACTCAAAATTTAGCAAATGTTTTCAGTTTTTATGTAATAATAGCGATAGAACATGGTTTTTCAATGCATTAACATTCGGCAGGTCCCTAGGGAGGTGTTGATCTGTGACGTCTGATCTGGGTCTGCACTGTTTGCCAACTACCTTTTTATGGGTCTCCCGACTACAATGGGTTAATCGGATAATCAAATTAATTGATCAATAAATTCCTAAAAAATGACATTACAGATTTATGAATAAGCCATCATTTGATTTCTGTGTCTGTTACTTTACCGTATTTACCCTTAGTATTCAGATACCTGAACTCCTTACCATATTTTATCTAAAATTTGAACAAGTACAATTTACACCCACTTAGTATTCAGATACCTAAACTCCTTACCATATTTTATATAAAATTTGAACAAGTACAATTTACCACCCACTGTTGTGTCTAAAAAATAGCTGAATGAGTGGCAGTGTAGACCCTGATGAGACACCACATTTTGTGGCATTTCATCTGGGTCTACACTGATTGCTCAGGCCTGTCTGGCCAAATATCTTGGTAAAGTATAACATATGGTAAGAGTCATACTCAGGGAGACAGGTAAAATTATGAACAAATCTTCAGTGATAACTAATCAATTATCCATCACAATGACAGGACTGATAATCAATTATCTTTTCAGCTCTGATTAGCCAGCTCTAACTGAAACATTCTATAGTATCCAATGTTTCCGTTAGTCGACAGTGAAGGCACTGATCAGACTGTGAATGTGCAGGCTGATCAGTGCTTTCACTGTCCTCATATGCCCAAAGACACATTTTCCAATGGCACAGCCCATCTGAAAACCAAAACAGAAAAAAATAATGAAACAACATATAAAACATAATATGACACACAATAAAAAAAGTATTTTTATGATATGAAATATACATAATACACCTCAAGCAAACAAGAGGCCCATGGGCCATGGCTCGCTCACCTGTCCAGACAGTGGAACAGTTTGTATATATCTACAGACACCATGCAACATTTTTTTCGGTACAGCCACAGCAACTTATCAAAATACTGGATGGTAAAGAATTGGAACATAACTTCATGTCCAAATGTTAACAAATTTGTCATTAAAGACACATATTCTCTGTCTCTTGGCTGGGATGGTCCATCATGATTGCACGCAATATACAGCCCTGATAGTGGTGGCTCACATCAAAGTCTGGTCTTATCTAAGTGATTATGAGGGGATTATCACTGTCTGAAGTCTGTTTAGGTGGGGCCAAAAAAGGGGGAAAATGAATATAATCTAATAAAGTGTTCATTGTTTTGCCTGAACTATATGAATATTTTGATTTAATTATAAATTTTATTAATATCTAAATTCAATTACGCCTTTATTAATAATAATAATAATAATAAGACAGAATTTTTTTTATCTATTTCTTTATTTACTTTTATTTAAGTTTAATGTAAAAGATGAACACTTCAAAAGATCAAAATTGTCATCAGACTTGTCATAAAATAAAACATTTTGAGCTTAATTTGAAACTATAAAATGTTCTGTTTTATAAATCTATGTCTCCATTAATGATTGAACGAGGAAATGCCAGACACTGTTTTATTTACCCAATCTATTATCACAAGTTTTAAATTAAGAACAAAATACTATATACATCTCAGCTACCTAATAAATTTTATCACTTTTTCAGGAAATTTCATGTTTCAGAATGGTTTTAAAGAAGTTAAATTTCACTGGATAATGAAAGCAAGTTAATTCCTAAAAGTTCTTGCATAATTAGGATGGATTGTGTGTAATAGTAAAACAGACAAATAAAATTAAACAAAAAAATATCTTTATAAGTGATTTTAAATAAATCAAGTTTGTTTGTGTTGAGGTTTTACGGCCTAGTCAACCCAATGGGGTCATGTCGAGCGCGGTCAGTTTACCTAGCCACACGTTTACTGGGCAGGCTTAGTCCTCTAAGGGGTTAACCAGCATTGTGCACATTCTTTCGCCAGAAACTGACAACTGCCTTTCTTGAATCAGCGGAAGGGAGAGAATGACCGTAGAAAATATTTCATGATCAATCTCTACGAAAGAATGTTGCTGACCTCGGCGGAGGTTGAACCCGCGACCTCCTGGTCTCCAGTCAGACGGCGCATCCAACTGAGCCACTGAGGCCGGCTAAATAAATTAAGTAAGACTTGTTTATGTTACTTTTTAAATCTTCAAATTCTACACTTTATCAAAATGGTTTCAAATGGATAAATGAATAAAAATGTTTTTATACTTCTAGCCATTTACCTTCTGCCCCAAAACTGATCTCCCCATATTTGCCCCCTACCCGTTTGAGAGCCTTAGGTCACCTAAGATGTATGATCTGTTATCTGCATATTTCACTGATAGGGTCATTAGGATGTTATGCAATGGAATATGTGTCTTTAACAAGCTCGTTAAGCTTACAATGCTTTGAACAACTAGGCCCAGGCAAATATGAACAAATTAAACATTAATCAATCAAATTAAAAACAAATCAATTATTTCCTCAATAACATGCCTCAGTGTGGCACTTCTAAGGGCAAATGAAATTATATGTGCGTTTCAGGTTACATGGAATTTTAAAATATCGGTAACAGGTCGGTTGGAATATATTTTTATTTTGTTAGAAGTTTTCACTGGGGCTTAAAAGGTAAACAATATGGCTGGACAGGGAAATACCCCAAAATCCTTAAAAACAACTTTAGGCTCAGCGGTGAAAAATTATGCACTGGCCGGGTAACCTGAAACACACGCCTTTTTATTTCAGACCTAAGAGTACCTACAATATATGTTTTCATGGCTAAATAAGATAGCAAAAAAAAAAATTGCTTGAAAAAATATTTTTTCTTACTTCTCCACAAAAATGTTTATTGTCAGTTCTCATTGGATTCATCTCCGAGTATCTAGTGTTCCTTTTTTGTACATGTAAAACATACTGACACTCACTGGAATTTCCCTGTTTAGGCTATTGACCCATTTTTGGACATCTTGCGGTTAACTCTCTTTGAAATTTTGTCCTCCATTCTGGAGTACAGGCTTATAATACACTATGTGGAGAAAATCAAAGAAAGAAACTAAACAAAACCCTTGAAGAGACATATGATATACAATATACTCATTATCATCCAGCCTTGTAGTTCACAAGAGCAAATTTGTCAAAAACATAGAAGAATGGCCCATTTTCTTACATTTTCCCTGTTGTTGCAATGTTAACTTGTTCTCCAGAATGGCGGACAAGCTTTCTAAGGAAAGCAACTCCAACACTTTCAAAAATGGGTCTATTCCAATGACTACTTAGTGCCTATTTTTTGTGAAGAAATAAGAAAAAGAAGACCTCAAAATTAATTTTCTTTCTTCAGAAAAGGGGTCTAATCTAAAAAGAAAGAATTTGCTCCCCATGGGAGCAAATTCTTTCCTTTCAAAGTAGACCCCTTTTCAGCAGGAAACTGGTATGCAAGCAAGTAAACAAAGTCACAAAAATTGTCTCCCTTATGAAAAAATTGTCACAAAAGTTGTCTCCCTTGTCAAAAGTCACAAAGTTGTCTCCCTTGTCCAGTCACAAAAGTTGTCTCCCTTGTCAAAAAATAGCAGAAAATTACCATGAGTATCCAGTGCCTTTAAGCAGAATGAATAAACCGGAAGATCTTCTCCCCCATCTTTCAAAGCGGGACATTTTGTGTTGAGGTTTTACGGCCCAGTCAACCCAATGGGGTCATGTCGAGCGCGGTCAGTTTACCTAACCACAGGTTTACTGGGCAGGCTTAGTCCTCTAAGCGGTTAACCAGTATTGTGCACATTCTTTCGCCAGAAACTGACAACTGCCCTTCTTGAATCAGTGGAAGGGAGAGAATGACCGTAGAAAATATTTCATAATCAATCTCCACGAAAGAATGTTGCCGACCTCGGCGGGGGTTGAACCCGCGACCTCCTGGTCTCCAGTCGGACGGCGCATCCAAATGAGCCACCGAGGCCGGCCCAAAGCGGGACAACTTTTGCAGAAATTAATTCTCTAGTATCATAGTAAGTCCAAAAATATGGGTTACTCTTAACCAGTTTTAGTCTGGAGACCCTCAGAAGGATCACTGGCAAACAGTGCAGACCTAGATCCAATGCCGCAGAATGCAACATCTGATCAGGGTCCACACTGTTTGCAAAAATTACATGAAATTCTACAAAACATAGTAAAACTTGACCGGTCCAAAGCGATGTGGTAGAAGAGCCCACTTATCCTTAACCCTTGTCTTGCTGAATAAATTAAGATGCCACGCCCATTTCTAATTTTCAGCCAATCAGAGAACTTGATCCAGATTATTAATACAAATTCACATACTCAACGGCAAACAGTGCCGATCCAGATCAGTTGGCTTCTTCAGAAGCCAACTGATCTGGATCTACACTGTTTGCAAAGGCAGGACATATCTGGGTTCAGCAGGACCAGGGTTAATGGGCTAAAATAAACCACATTTTGCACACAGATTTAACGAATTATTTCCTTTAAGTGCAGTCCCCATTGAGAAGGGAGGTAAATGTTTTCCATGTCAGTTATTTCACTTGGAGGTGTATTCATTCTCCTTAGCTGTCACCAAAAGATATTCCCTATTTGATAAAATGCTGTAAGATTTGGCAGAGTGCCTTACAACTGCTCATTCATTTCTACTGCCAGCTGTTCATACTTTGCCTGTAAATATATAAAAAATAAAATATATATTACATGCATAACCAAGAAATACCAGGATTTCTACCAGACATAAAACTGGTATTTTCCTTGTTTTCTAAGAAGAAACATTTCCTCTAAGCTGGGGAAATAAATCTCTTTAACCGGAACTACTTTTTTTTTTTTGTAACATATGAACAACCTAGATTTTGACCATGCTGTCAATATCATTTAGGATAAAAACAAAAGCTATCCTAAATATATTATTTATTACTACGCCGACCCAAAATAGAAATGACAGCGTAAACAAACTGGCAGACTAGACTTGCCACAAAAGCCTCTTAAATGGTGTATTCTATTGCGGCGAAATGCATGTAATATACAGTTTATTCATTTCTCCTATTTTAAATATGGGATTTATAAACCTCGGGAGGTAAAAAAAATCCGATAAAGAAACTCGTGCTTCGCGCTCATTTCTTTATTGGATTTTTTTTTACCTCCCTTGGTTTATAAATCCCATATTTAAAATAGGAGAAAGAATAAACTCTATATAATAATAATAAAAAGAGCAGTAACAAGAGAAAATGTACCTTCTGATATAGAAAACTTGATACAGGAGTAGTCCATGATAATTCTGGGATAATAATTTTTCTTATTTCTCCATATAAACATATGTTGTGGGTACTCATTAGAAGCACCTCACCGAAGTGCTTCTAATGCATACCGCATCATATGTTTTTATGGAGAAATGGGGAAAATTAACCCAGAATTATCATCAAAAACTCCTTATCAAGTTCTCTGTGATATCTGTAAAGACTCAAAGAAGACTCAATCAGCCAGCCAATCCATGCAGTCTGATCAGTCTTCGTCGTCTGCATAAAGAAACTTTCCATCCTTGGCTATACATAATGGACCCAAAGATTCTGATCAGACTGCACAAATGTGCAGGCTGGTCTGAATCTTTGTCGGGCATACATTTCCCAATATATGTCTTCTGATGTGACAGGCTTCCATTATGACCATTAACTACTAATTACCATATTCATATTCAGGGGTGGGTAGTGTGGGGGTGGGGGTGCGGGGGGGGGGGGGGGGGGGGGGGGGGGGGGGGGGGGTGGGGGAAGGAATGGTTATGATTGATGATTAATGACTGAATATTACATGGCAAGATAATCCAAACTATAAAGTAGCAGGAGTTCTAATTACTTTAAACAAGTCGCCTACTTAACAAACTCTACATTTCAAGTAAATAAGAACAATGTATAGATCTGGGTTATGAAGCAGACAAGGTTCTATGTGTAAAAGCTCAGACAGACAGACACAGACAGACAGACAGACTGTCCCATTTTCATTCATAGGTCTGTATAACAAAAGGATATCAGGTAAACATATCTTATTTCTCCACCAAAACATATGTTGTGGGTACTCATTAGAAGTGCCTTGGCGAAGAAACAAGAAAAATATAAAAACTTTTTTATTGCACAAAGCACCTTCCCAGTAAACACACAACGTCGTTACAACGTCTCTGCAACGTCGTGACGTTGCAGCGACGCGACGTTGCCGCGACATTGTGTCAACGTTTTGTGTTGGCTGGGTTATCTGGATCTGTATCATTACTCCGGCCCTGTCCACTTTATAGGTGGACAAAAATGGAGAGCAATTCTGGTGAAGAAAAAATACAACATACCTTTTTCTTTTCTGACATCTTCTCATATTTCCTCTTCAGCTTTGACTTTACTATATCTGGATCCAAGTCAGGATGTTCTAAAGCATAGCCCTCTCTCTTTTGTTCGTAATACAATATTTCTCCCGTGAGGCGATGTTTATGCTTATGTTTCTTCTTTTTCTAAAAAATTATATGGATTACTGTATTTACCCTAAGTACTGGGACAGGCGGGCCTGTGCAGACAGTGTAGACCCAGATCAGATGCCGCAGAATGCGGCATCTGATCAGGGTCTCCACTGTTTGCCTCTCATCCAGCAGTTTTTACACACATCAATAGATAGCTATCAAAATGGACTTTTTAGAATTTTGTTCAAATTTTATAAAATATGTTTAAACCAAATTTATTTAACAATTAAACTTTTCCCAACAAATTAAACTGCACGCATCTTGAATAGCATAATCCAAATATGATTTCACAGTCCCTTTTCTATCTTTAATTTGAATTCCTTTGTTTTCTTTCTTTTCATGTTTCCTACATATCACAATGTACTGTATATTTCCTTTATTTAAGTACACCACAACCTCTTTATAACACAGTTTGCTATAACACGGTTTTGGATATAACATGAATCAAAGACGGATCCCAAAAATGTATAGATTATATTGAAAAATTGGTCATTTTTCAATATAATCTATACTTTTTTGTTCGAATATAACATGGTTGTTTAACTAACATGGTTTATGTTGTTGTTGTGTTGAGGTTTTACCGCCCACTCAACCCAATGGGGTCATGTCGAGTGCGGTCAGTTTACATAGCCACACGTTTACTGGGCAGGCTTAGTCCTCTAAGCGGTTAACCAGTATTGTGCACATTCTTTCGCCAGAAACTGACAACTGCCCTTCTTAACATGGTTTAGGCTATAGACCCCAACAATAGTGTTATAACGAGGTTGGGTTGTGGTGTATTGCGACACCTTACCTTCTTACCATACTTGTCCTAAAATCTGAACAAGTCTATTTTACTCCTGGTTCATATGTCTAAAACTGTGCTGGACTAGTGACAAACAGTGTAGATCCTGATCAGATGTGGCATTCTGCAGCATCTGATCTGTGTCTACACTGTTTGCTCAGGTCTGTCTGTCGCTGTATATACAATGTAAAGTTATTACGGTAATAGTTCTCTTACTTATCCATGAAAATATACTAACTTGTGTGAACTAATTAGAAGCCTCTCAGAAAGGCATTTCTAATTCATTGGTCCCACAATACAGTCAAACTTCAATGGCTCGAACATCTTTGGGACAATGGAAATTTGTTAGAGAGATGGGTAGCTGGAGCCAGTGAGATTTAATCATGGCACCAGGTCAGGAAGCAGATGGCAATAATTTATGGAAATGTTTTCGATCTTCAACAAAATAATGGTATGTTGTGTGTACTCATTTGAATTGCCTCTATGAGGCAATTCTAATAAGTACACACAACATACAATTTCATAATAAAATTTCCCTCAATATTTGTTTACTTGAGCTATTGGAAAAATTCTGTAAGGACTCAAAAATGAGTTCGAATAAGCCATGGTAAACGAGCCATCTGTGTTCGAGCCATCGAAGTTCGACTGTATGTTTTCATGGAGAAAACAAGCAAAATTGGATTTTTTTTACTTGAAAAAAAAAAACAAAAAAACAACAACACACATTTATATTCAGAGCTATCTTAAATAACACATTATTGATCGAGTTGATATTTTATGGCCCAGTCAACCCATTAGGGTCATGTCAAGCCAGTCAGTTTACCTGACCACACTTTTCCTGGGCAGGCTTAGTCCAAACAGTTAACCAGTACTTGTGCACATTCTTTCACCAGAAACTGACAACTGCCCTTCTTGAGTCAGCGGAAAGGAGACAATGGCCAAAGAAAATCTTTCATGATCAATTTCTACAAAAGAATGCTGCCAGACCAGGTGGGTATCGAACCCGCAATTTCCCGATCATCAGTCGGACACGCATCTAATTGAGCCACCAAGGCCGTAATGATGGTGATGATGATGATTTGGTAGCCTACATCTCTTTCAATATTATTTATGTCATACTGATATGACATGAGAGGTCACCCATGTCAGCTTATTGCTTAGCACTCTGGGTAAAATTTTCAGCAGACAACATAATGAAATATTTTTTCTTATTTTTCCCAGAAAACAGGATTTGATATTTTTCCCAGAAAAAAGGATTTGATATTTTTCCCAGAAAACAGGATTTGATATTTCATGCAAATTGTCTCCAATAAGAAAATCAATTTGTCACCTGCTAAATTAGCCCAGTGAGCGTTAAAGATTAAGAAGTTTTAACATTGCCTTAATAAGCAACAATAATCAAGTTTATCAAATCCCTTTAACCAGAGTTAAATGCTCAAGAAAACAAATATTTTGGGAAATTTTCTTATTTTATCACGAAATTGTATGTTGTGTGTAATCATTAGAATTGCCTCATTGAGGTGATTCTAATGAGTACACTCAACATACAATTATTGTGATGGAAATAAAAAAAATCCCTAAATTATCGCTATTTGCTTCCTGACCTGGCACCATGGTTAACCCTCGGTGGCTCGAACTACCCATGTCTGGAACAATTTTTTATGGTCCCAAAGATGTTCGAGCCATTGAAGTTTGACTGTATTTCATAAAAGACTTTAGCATTAATTTACAGACGACCCCAAAGACATCCCTAAATTATCCCTTCTTGTCTTCTGACCTGGGGCTATGATTAACACTCAGTGGCTCAAATTACCCATGTCTGGAACAAATTTCCATGGTCCAAAAGATGTTTGAGCTATTGAAGTTCAACTGTATATGATAACTAAAATTCATGTTTATACATGTACATTTGTAGTAAGTAAAGTACACAAACCGGTGATTCCTCAGCAGTGCCAGGCTCATCCTTGAAGACTCGCTTCTTCTGAAATATAAGAATAGATGCAACTATAGAAAATACAGTTCACTCTCATTATCTCAAACACTGATAACTGAAACTACTGCTTAAAGGGGAATGCAATATGCTGTAGGTATATCTTGGAGTAAAGTGCTTAACAAGCCACTTATTTTGATGCAAGAGTTTTCAAAATCGGCCTAGAAACAAGGAAGTTATGGTGGTTTGAATGTATTTAAAATGGCTGTCATGGATGCCGCCATACTGTAGGATTTGTGACGTCACAGAGCCCAACTTAAATATGCAAAATCAAATTATAAAGGGTTTTTAAGAATAATTTTGCTACAGATGTTTTATAATCTTTTAATTCTAGTGACAAGCAATCATTTCCCCCAAAATAAACCAACTTTATGAGAATAACTACCTTTATGAAACAAATTTTAATTCTTGTGGAACCTCATTTGTGAAACCTCATTAAATATTCAAAATGGCGGCTCCCATTCCACCAATGTTAAAATATTCAATTGTCTATTACTTATTTTTCCACCGATTTTGATCAAATTTGTGTCAAAATTCATTGTTTGTAAAGTTCTTTACTTTAAAGCACAATGCCTTTTAAGGTTGCGTTCTCCTTTAAGTCAAACTAAATTTTGGAATATGTTGGTTTAGTTTTGCTTTACATTCTTTACATTCCAACTCCTCTTACCTCAAACTACTATTAGCTCAAACTGAAAATTCTTGATCTGCTCTGATCTGGATTTTTATGGTCCAATGAAAACTGTTACATTTAAGACCATGCCATGCTGCCAGTTAACCTACTTGTTTGTGTTGAGGTTTTATGGCCCTGTCAACCCAATGGGGTCATGTCGAGCGCGGCCAGTTTACCTAACCACACGTTTACTGGGCAGGCTTAGTCCTCTATGCGGTTAACCAGTATTGTGCACACTCTTTCGCCAGAAACTGACAACTGCCCTTCTTGAATCAGCGGAAGGGTAACCTACTTGTACTTTTCCTGCTGCATGCTTAGTATTCTAGGCAGTTAACCAGTAAAAGTGCACATACTTTCACCAGTAATGGACAAATTGTCCTTCTAAATCAGCAGAAGGCGGAGAATAACTCTAACAAGACTTGTCACCAGACAGGACAGCTTGCCTGAACTCGCACTTGTCAATCAAATAAAAAAAATAATGAGGTCCTAAAAACTTTGACTTAAAATTTAAACATGAAAATTCTAAGTCTATGACCTTGACCTTGACATTACCTAGGGTGGTGGGGATGGTACTGCACAAAATTTTGGACCAATATCATACAAAAGATGAATCAAATCAGTGATAAAATTAGGAAATAATGAGGTCTTAAAAACTTTAACAAAGACTTTAACATTTGTGGACGCCGACGCCAATGCCACAGCCGACGCAGAGAGTAGTACAATAGCTCTCTGTGAACGTTGTTCAGGCGAGCTAAAAATGGTTCCATGATCAATCTCCCTGAAAGTTATGTAACCATAAAAGTTATGAAGCATTATGTGGTGAGCCCTAGACCTGCAGTCAGACTGAATGCCATATGGAGTCCAGCTAAAGAATGATTTACTTGTCATAGAAAAAATCAACAGAAACTTCTTTTAACCCATTTATGCCGAGTGGACTCTTCTACTTTAACTCTTTGGACAGGTCCATTTCCTATATAGGGGGTGTCTGGCTACTTTTTATTATGATCATATTTTGTAGAAAATTCTGAACTTAATGCAAACAGAATAGATCGATAGGTATAGTCACAGATTCTTCAATAAATCTGCTTTAACGAAGAGCTACATCCTGATCTAGACCTTTGTTTGCATATGCATTAAGCCCTACTTTATGCACAACACGGTTCATCTACAAAGAATGGGTATTCACTGAAATTTGTATGCTCCAAAGTTCCTTTACCCACAGATCCTGATAACCGCGGATAGCCACAAAATATTTTCCTTATTTCTCCACAAAAACGTATGTGGGTTCTCATTAGAAGTGCCTAATAAAAAGTACAGTCTCTGGAGCTATGCCTCACCTAACAGGGCAACTCATTTACACCCACAACATACAGTGGAATCTCGATAATTCAAAGTCCATGGGACCAAACAGTTGTGTTTGAATTATTGAGACTTTGAAAAATTGAGGGTTAAAATGCATACATATATTTAAGTCGGGACTTCAAAATAATTTTGAATTATTGAGAATTTTGAATTTTTGGAGTTTGAATTATTGAGGTTCTAGTGTATATTTTAATGGAGGCACTTTTTTGCAACCAAAAAGTACTAACAATTTTCTTAAATTCATAGGTTTTTTTTTTTTGTTTTTTTTTTCTGATTTGGGTTTTACGGCCCTTTCAAGAATATTTCACTTATATCGAGCCGATCGTTCATTGAAGGTGGGCGAAAACCGGAGTACCCGGAGAAAAACCACCTGACCATCCGTAAGCAGAACTTGGCTTTCCCACATATGACCCGAGCTAGGCTCGAACCACAGCGGTGAGAAACCTAATGGATTAAGAGTCAACTCTCTTATCCACTAGGCTACGGGGACCCGCTTAAATTCATAGGTCTAAATAAGAGTGGGTATTGGGTAAATATTTTTCTTACTTCTCCACGAAAACATATGTTGTGGGTACTCATTAGAAGTGCCTCACCGAGGCACTTCTAATGAGAACCAACAATGTATGTTTTTGTGGAGAAATAAGAAAAATATCGATACTTTTGGACTGCAGAAAGCATCTTATCAAAAGCTATGTTATTTCTCCACAATGAGATGAGTACCCACAACATACGTTTCCATTTAGAAATAAGAAACATTTATGTAGCTACCCCTCTAATAAGGATTTACAAGACTTACTGGAGATTTCATAGGTGACTCTATGCCAGCTGTCGTCGTTGTGTCCATGCCAGAATCAGCCATATCATCCATGTGATCCTATAATTACAAATCATCTTCAACCTCATCACTACACATACATACAGAGGATCTTACATGAGTGGTCATTTAATGTGTTGTGTAATTTCGGTATTTTGCGAGCCTCCAGGCAAGCAAAATACTGAACGTACCTAACAAGTTTCATACATGTCAATTATTTGTTT
Source organism: Anodontia alba (assembly GCA_964016985.1). Classification (NCBI taxonomy): domain Eukaryota; kingdom Metazoa; phylum Mollusca; class Bivalvia; order Lucinida; family Lucinidae; genus Anodontia; species Anodontia alba. Next base: position 57,827,814 of record OZ024835.1, read on the forward strand.
GTGTTGAGGTTTTACGGCCCAGTCAACCCAATGGGGTCATGTTGAGCGCGGTCAGTTTACCTAACCACACGTTTACTGGGCAGGCTTAGTCCTCTAAGCGGTTAACCAGTATTGTGCACACTCTTTTGCCAGAAACTGACAACTGCCCTTCTTGAATCAGTGGAAGGGAGAGAATGACCGTAGAAAATATTTCATGATCAATCTCCATGAAAGAATGTTGCTGACCTCGGCGGGGGTTGAACCCGCAACCTCCTGGTCTCCAGTCGGACGGCGCATCCAACTGAGCCACCGAGGCCGGCACATGTCAATTAAGATGTCCACGAATGTCAGATTCTGTTTATCACATGACCCTTCTGATGACAGAAATGCACAAAATATACAAAGATAACGGCTTTCCATAGCTAAATTGAACAAATCACAACCAAGGATTCAATAGTATTACATAACAAAAAATGGTCTGCATATTATTTGAAATGTACCGAACAAGAAACAAGACAAATATGCCATTTATTACTTCATTAAACTGCAGGAAACGATGATATTTTTATTTGAGCAAATGAATATTTCATTTGAAACAAGAGCACCGCATGCGGGTGCCAATGCTCGGCTGCAGTTTCTTTAAGAAATATATAGGGCATGTTTGATTATAAGCAACAGAACTACTTAAAGAAACCATTTTTCAACAAAAATTCTAAGTCGAAAAAGGGGCATAACTGTGCCAAAAATATTCTGAGGGTTACCTCCCCTATTGGTATGAGTTCCCCTTTTCATAATAAAAAACTAGTCCAAGTTTCAAGTAAATATCTTCAGTAATGACAGAGATATTACAAAATGTCCAAGTTTTTGCACCACGACGACGACGATGCAAGAGCTATGACAATACCTCATCGTTTTCTTCAAAAACAGCCGAGCTAAAATTCAATTCAAAAATAGATATTGCCTTCAACCTCATTTGGGATGAAAAAAAAAAAAAAACTACGGTTTGTACTCACCAAATTGTGCATCTGCTTATTTTTCTTCGAAGATTTTTTGGGGGTGTTTTCATGACTGTCAGCTGTTGGATTTTTGACAACAGTCTTACTCTTATTCTGAAAATAAATGAGCCACTACATGTACCTTCAGATGTGCGCCCAACAAATCGAGGGTTGAGCGCAAGACTGGCGTAAGTCAGATGGTTGTTTTTCCCCAAGCCTTATCTCCTCACCATGAAGGCGTTATGAAGATTACAACATTTCTTTCTGTAAACAATGAAAATTTAGGTGCCATTGCTCGTATGAGCAATGGCACCTAAATTTGCATTGTTTACAAAGGGGTCCAAGTTGCCCCTAAACAAGGGTTTCAAAAATATGTTTGAGTTACCATAGTCTTGCGCTCAACCCTCGAAATGTGCATCTGTGCAGTCTGATCAAATTGACCGAGTTGAAGTTTTATGGCCCAGTCAATCCATTAGGGTAATGTCCTGCCGGTCAGTTTAGCAAACCATTACAAAAACATGCCTATTCAAATATACTGAAAACTGTACCACCAAAAAAATGAAAATTTTTAGATAAATTCTAATATATTTTATATTTCTGCTCAAAACATAGATTGTGGGGTACTCGTTAGAACTGCCTCTATGAGGTTGTTCTAACCAGTACCCTTAATCTATGTTTTTGCGCAGAAATAAGAAAACTAATGTATACAAATGTAAAAAAAAACAAAAACAATTTTACTATATAAACGTGGGGTTTAAGGGGGTCAAAATTATATAGGCATGTTTTCGTGATGCACACTCTCTCCTAAGCAAGCTTAGTCCTCTAAGAGGTTAACCAGCACATTCTTTTGCCAGAAACTGATGACTGCCCTTCTTGAATTAGAGGATAGGAGAGACCTTAGAAAATATTTCATGATCAATCTCTACGAAAGCATGTTGCCGGACCCCACTGGGATCGAACCCACAACCTCCTGATCACCAGCAGGATGCACATCCAATGGAACCACAGAGGCCAGTGTGCAGTTTGACCAGGGAATTTGTTGTCCAGGGCCCAGTTGTTCAAAGCTAACAACGTCGTTAGTTAACGATTTGTTAACATTTACATCGAGTGATACGCAAATATGCTGAAATTTTTTGCTGAAAAAAATGTGAGTAGCTTTTGCAGTGCAGAAGCTACTCACATTTTTTCAGCAAAAAATATCGGAATTTTGTGTACTGAATCCGCTAAAACAGTTAACGAAATGACCCTTAACAAGCTCGTTAAGTTTACAACGCTTTGAACAACTGGGCCCAGATAAAGAAAAATTTTGCATCCTTGGCTATCCTTAATTCTGATTAGACTGTATGAAATGTGCAGGCTGATCAAAATCTTTGCCGGGCACATTGCCATTTGTGACAAAGGGAGACAACTTCTGTGACTTCCTGTTTGCTTTCTTGTGTATCTAAACAAAAAGTGTGTAGCATGCCAGGTAAAAATTTCAGCACATTTTGAAATATTTTTATTTTTCCCAGAAAACGGGGTTTGGCATTTCATGCATATTATCTCCCAAGGAGACAATTTGCATGACGTATTTTCCCCAGAAATCGGGGTTCTGCATTTCATGCATACTGTCTCCCAAGGAGACAATTTGCATGACATATTTTTCCCAGAAATCGGGGTTTTGGCATTTTATGCATATTATCTCCTGAGGAGACAATTTGCATGACATATTTTTCCCAGAAAACGGGGTTTGGCATTTCATGCATATTATCTCCTAAGGAGACAATTTGCATGACATATTTTCCCCAGAAAACAGGATTTGGCATTTCATGCATACTGTCTCCCAAGGAGACAATTTGCATGACATGTCAAATCCTGTTTTCCGGGGAGAAAAAATGTCTTCTATTTGTTGTCTGCTGAATTAGCCCAGAGAATGGTAAAGGTTAAAGTACTTACTGGAGACTTCAATGTTGCAGCTGTTTTCTCTCCAGATTTATCTGTGTTGTCTGCTGACTCATCCTCATCCTGTTTCAAATAATAAAATATTGCATAGCTCCAGATAAGGCACTTTTTTTCAAAAGAAAAGTGTGGTATTTTTTTCTTACCGTATTTACTCTAAGTATTGGGACATCTTATCTACTTACCACATTTGGCCTAAAATTTGAAATAGTCCATTGTACTATCTCTTGATGTGTCTAAAATATTGCTGTATGTATGGAAAACAGTTTAGTCCCTGATCAGAAGGGGCATTTTGTGGCATCTGATTTGATGTCTACACTGTTTGCTCAGGCAAATCTGTCCCAACACTTCAGGGCCCAGTAGTTCAAAACTAACGATGTCGTTAGTTAACGTATCATTAAAGCTTTGATCATTAAATACGGCATATATGCTATTGTTTTTGCTGAAAAAATGTGAGTGGCTTTTGCATTTGCAAAAGCTACTCACATTTTTTCAGCAAAAATACCTGTGCATTCGATATTGTATTTTCAGAGCAGTTAACATTTTGACCACTAATGAACTTGTTAAGCTAACGATGCTTTGAACAACTGGGCCCTGGTTAGAAGTGCCTCACGAAGGCCCTTAATGCTTCACCAACGAACTTCTAATGAATACCAACAGCATATGTTTCGTGCAGAAGAATTAGAAGAAGAGGGAGAAGATGGTCCTGTATTTCATTTGAGTACCAGACAAGTTTGGCCTTTCCTTTCAGAAGATTTCAAGTCAGTTGGCCTTTCTGTTATAGAGAAATAGTTTAAAATACATTTTCAAGACGGATGCTATGGTCGGCATTTTGGATTTCAGGTATGAAAGACTTTAGCTATCTTTGATTTACATGTTGCCCCGATACCTCTTACCAAATTTTGAGTCAACTGGCCTTTTGGTTCAGAGAAGGGGTTCAAAATAGATTTTCAAGATGGCGGCCATGGCCGCCATCTTGGATTTCCAATCTGAACAATTTTAGCTATGTCTGATCTGCAAGTCACCTCAATACTTCCTAATAAGTTTCAAGTCAGTTGGCCTTTCCATCCAGAAGAAGTTCAAAACACAATTTTAAGATGGTGGCCATTTCCAGTCATAATGATTTAAGTTATATTTAATCTAGAAGTCACCCCTATACCTACTACCTTAGGAGATAATTTGTATGACACATCAAAGCCTATCTTCTGAGAAAATAAAAGAAAAATATAAATAGGTTTAGACATAACATGCACATTGTCTCCTTAGGAAATGTCAAGCCTATTTTCTGAGGAAATGAGGAAAGTAAAAATATCATCAGTTTGTCACCTGCTGAGTTAGTCGAGAGAGTGGTAAAAGTTAAATGTTGTCAATATTTTACTGACTGCAATAACCCTTAACAGATGTTCAAAGACATGGGTATTATGTTACTTTTTATGTAGACAACTGATGGTCATATGACTTTTTTTATGTAACAGATCAACACATGGAGGGACACACCGACGTCAATTGATATCGTGTCGCGGGGAATAAAAACTACCTACTTTTCAGTAAACAAACCGAAGGGTTTTTAACAGGCAGATTTGTGTTTCAATCTTTTTTACAGTCTTGGAAAAACAAGGATATTTCCATCAGGCAAAATGTCCAAATACAGTCGACTCTCGTTATCTCGAATTCCAAGGGACTCTCTGAAATACTTCGAGATATCCGTACCTCGACATATTAGATTTGCAGAATTGAGGAAAAAATAATTCAAACAACCACATTTAACAAATATATGTGTAACTGGACTCTTAAAATTTGGAGATATATTGACAACATTGTGGAAAAGAGGAGAAATTGCTCCTAAGGAGCAATTTCTCCTCTTTTCCACAATGTTTTTTTACCAGTGGTTAAATTTTCGTGTTTAGGCAGGGACCAAATTTTCACTTCGAGATAAGCGGTTATTCGAGATAAGCGAGGTCGAGATAACGAGAGTCAACTGTAAGTTCAATAAAATGTCAAAACTTACCACCTGAGTTTCCGGTTTCTGTTTCTGGGGAGTTTTTTTGTCAGAATTCAGGAAGTTTGTAATTTTTGGATTTTTCGGAGATCTTTTCTGAAACACAGAATACATATACTCCTAAAAACCAAGAGAAAACCTGCCTTAACATTAAGCATGCTAGGTAAAATGTTTAGCAGAAGACATATTGAAATATCTTTCTTCCCAGAAAACAGGTTTTGATATTTCAGTGGAGACAATTTGCATGAACTGTCAAATCCTGTTTTCTGGAAGAAATAAGAAAAAAAAAAATTCCAATTTGTCATCTGCTGAATTTGACCAGAGTAATGATTGGAAATTCTGCAAAGACAGAAAACTTTTACAGAAAAATGTTGCCTCTTTTCTTTTAACCCTTAAAGCGCCAATCACAACAACTGTCGTCTGCTTTGTCATCTGCTTGTGATTTTAAAAGTCATTTTTTGCAAACAGTGTGGACCCAGATCAGAGTGCTCCTCTAGGAGCAGTCTGATCTGGGTCCACACTGTTTGCAGGTATACAAAAATAGGTTTGAAAAGTTTGCAAGAATATTCAGCAGACGACATAAACAGACGACATTTTCAGACGCAGTTTTTCTTGGCGCTTTAAGGGTTAACCTTTAAAAAGCATGGGACTACTCCTAAAGCAAAGAAATGTGCTCACTTGTTTAACCCATTGTAGTCGGGAGACCTGTAAAAGGGTAATTGGCAAACAGTGCAGACCCAGATCAGATGCCACAAAATGTGGCGTCTGATCAGCGTCTCCCTGTTTACAAATAGTTCAGCCATTTTTCTCTAGGAATATGTAAATCTCATAGCCGGACGTACCTAAAATTGAAATTGTACTCTTCCAATATATAGTGTGGGACAGTGTCTTCAGTATACAATGGGTTAATGGTAGTGCTTAGAGTGGGGGAAAGCAAAAACAGTCCAACTTTAATGGCTCTAACAGCTTTGGGACCACGGAAATTTGTTCAAGCCATTGGTAGTTCGAGCCACTGAGGACTCTAAGGGTACATACAAAATACATTTCCATGATAAAGTAAGAAACTTTTCTCTAAAATATTGCTAAATATTTGTAGTCTTGAGCTTTTGGAAGAATTTTCAAGGAGCTAAAAAACTAGTTTGAATCAGCTACGATACACATCATTGGTGTTACGAGTCACTGCAGTTATACTAGGCATTTTTTTCAACCTAAAAGTATTTTCCTAGTTTCTCCATGAATTTGTTTGATTTGGGCTTAACGTCGCTTTCAACCTTTTTCAGTCATATCGCGACGGTGTCTGGATGTGGCAGGGAGCTGTTTCTCCATGAAAATACACGTTGTAAATACTCATCAGAAGCACTTTACCGAGGCATTTTTAAATAGTATCCACACCAGAAAAATATTGTCCAGATAAACCCTATGTTCCCCAATGTCCCCTTTCAACAATCCCTGTGTTTCCCAATGTCCCCTATCAAGACCCTCAATGTCCTCTGTCAACAATCCCTATACCCCCAATGTCCTCTGTCAAGTCCCTATGTCTACAAATGTCCCTTGTTAAGATTCCTCATGTCCCCCAATGTCATTTGTCAAGACTCCTTATGTCCCCCAATGTCTGCTATCAAGACTTACCATGTACCCAAATGTCCTCTGTCAGCACTCTCAATGTCCCCCAATGTCCTCTGTCTCCTTCTGTCCACCAATGTCTGCTATCAAGACTTACCATGTACCCCAATGTCCTCTGTCAGCACTCTCAATGTCCCCCAATGTCCTCTGACTCCTCATGTCCCCCAATGTCTGCTATCAAGACTTACCATGTACCCCAATGTCCTCTGTCAGCACTCTCAATGTCCCCCAATGTCCCCTGTCTCCTTATGTCCACCAATGTCCCCTGTCAAGACTCCCTATGTCCTCTGTCCAGACTCCCCATGTCCCCAAATGTCTTCTGTCAAGCCTCCCCATGTCCCTCAATATCCTCTGTCAAGACTCCTCATGTCCCCCAATGTCCCTTGTCAAGATTCCCTATATCCCATAATGTTGTCTCCTGTCAAGACTTCCCTTGTCCCCCAATGTCCCCAGTCAAGACTCCTTATGTCCCCCAATGTCCCCTGTCAAGACTCCACATATCCCCAATGTTCTCTGTTAAGCCTCCCAATGTCCCCCAATGTCCTCAGTCAAGACTCCCCATGTTCCCCAATGTCCCCTGCCAAGACTTTCCATGTCCCATAACTTTGTCTCCAGTCAAGAATCTCCATGTCCCCCAATGTCCTCTATGTCCCCCAATGTCCCCTGTCCAGACTCCCCATGTCCCCCTAATGTCCCCTGTCAAGATTCCCCATGTCCCCAAATGCCCCAATCAAGACTCCCTCCATCCAATGTCAAGACTCCCCACAGTCTATGCAGATGTGCCTAAAAACTACTGACTGATTGTCAAGCACTTTAGACCCTCATCAGCTGCCATATTCAGCATCATAACTCTAGTTAAGGCGCTTTTTTCTGTCCAAAAGTATTGATATTTTTCTTATTTCTCCACGAAAACATATGTTGTGGGTACTCATTAGAAGCACCTCGCCGAGGCGCTTCTAATGAGTACCCACAACATATGTTTTCGTGGAGAAATAAGAAAAATATTAACCTGATACCCATGCTTATCTAGGCCTATGTTCAGCATCATCTGATTTGGGTCTACACTGCCAAATACTCTGACTAAATACAGTATCAGGCTTTCAAGTGCCCTCCATCGAAAAAGTAAGGATAAGATAGCACTCAAAATTTTGAAAAAGTAGGGCAAAAGTAGGAAATTCCATCATGAAAAGTAGGGATAGTAGGGACGTTCTAAGTGTTTTCAGACTTAGGAAAAGATATAATAAGCAAACAAAATTTTCTCTGAACAATAACACTACAACAGCATGGAAAGAAAATACCAAAACAAATGTTCCAAAAAAGGAGTTACAACTGAAGTAAAAATATTTTATAAACTTCTGCATTGTGGCTCCTCAGATTAAGCTGATCTGATTTTTACAAACTATGAGCAATGCAAGCAAGGAAAAAATTACAATTTTTGGTCACTTCAAACATTTTTGGACTAAAAAGTGGGGAAAGTAAGGCATTTTCTGAAAAAAAGTAAGGAAAAGTAGTAGCACAAAAAAAGTAGGGAAAAGTAGGAAAATTAAGGGCCTACTTGAAAGCCTGCGATATCAGAAACTAACCTTCTTTTTCACCTTCTCCTTTTCCTCCTTGATTAATTCTTTTATCTTCTCGTCATCAGCATGTTCCCTACTGTACCGTTGTAGTTCTTCCAAATAGGAGTCCTTCTCCTACAGATTACAAATATTTGTTTAAGTCTTGTTTAACTAGTCAAACCTTGTGGTCATTTTGTGTCCTCTCCCAGAGAAAGAGACTGTATTTGTAACATTGTGTAACCTTGAACTTTGCATCTTAAGAACAACTGCGGGTAAGTGAGAATATCTACATAATATTTTGCTTATTTGTCAAAGAATATGTATGTTGTGGGTACTCATTAGAAGTGACTTGACGAGGCACTTCTAATGAGAACCAACGTGTTTTCATGGACAAATAAGAAAAACATCAGGGCCCAGTTGTTCAAAGCATCGTTAGCTTAACAAGCTCGTTAAGGGTCATTTTGTTAACTGTTTTAGCGGATTCAATATACAATATTCTGATATTTTTTGCTGAAAAAATGTGAGTAGCTTTTGCAAAAGCTACTCACATTTTTTTCAGCAAAAAATTTCAGCGTAAGTGCGTATCACTCGATGTAAATTTTAACGAATCGTTAACTAACGACATCGTTAGCTTTGAACAACTGGGCCCAGTACTTTTCTGTCTGAAACAGTGTCTTATCTGGAGCTACGGTCAGCCAAGAATATGCTTATTTGAAATGCTTTTTACCTTGAGTGGACCCTTCTACCACAACTCTTTGGAATGGTCTATTTTCAATTACAGGGTGTCTGGTTAGTTTTTGTTATTACTATGTTTTATAGAAATTCCTGTATTTAATGCACAGTGCTGACCCTGATCAGATGCCGCATTCTGTGGCATCTGATCAGGGTCTGCACTGTTTGCCAATTACATCTTTGAGGATTTTCCAACTGAAATGTGTACAAAAATATTAATATCTTCTGATTTCTATGCAAAACATGTTGTTGATATTTTTGAAAGTTCTTTTCATATGTTTGAATGGAGAAATAAGAAGAAATATCACTACATTTTAGATGATTATAATAAAAATTAACACTATAATATCCTGCCACTACCGTGTGGCAGGCAGTTAACTATCAAAAATTGACGAAATTTGCCAATTAGTAAGACCTTACCAGATCAATGCTCATACCAAGTTTGGTGAACATATATTGATATTTACACAAATTATCATCCAGAAATGAAGAAATGGACAAACATATGTACAACAAATGGGAAGACAGACACATGGACAACCTATATGAAACAATAATACCCCACAGCTTCTGTGTGCCTTATCTTAAGCGATATCTTTTAATATAAAACTAGCTGCAAGGACTCATCCATGCAATCTGTATTAATTGTCAGATAAATGATGATAGCTGTTTCAAAATAAGTCCAGTTTTGGCACAGGGAAGATAATCATAAAACAGAAATAATACCTTCTGCCATTTATCACGGAAGGCCTGTTTTCTGTCCTCACTCAAGTTGGACCAAGCCTTCCCAACTTCCACCATAAGTTTCTGGCCATGCAAATCACTTGATTTCATTTCTGTCAGCATTTGTACAGAAAACACTGCGTAGGCACTACTTCTATAGACACAAAGAAACATAGTATTGTTACCTGAATAAATTGAAATGCCACACCCACTTCTAATTTTCAGCAAATCAGATTACTTGTCATGTTGAATAACTAAAGATGCTATGCCCACTTCTAATTTTCAGCCAATAAGATTACTTGATCCTGGTTGTTGATCAATTTCATATAATTAATGACAAACAGTGCAGATCCATCTCAGTTGGCTTCTTCACATGCCAATGAATTTATTTTGAAGCCAGATCTGGATCTACAAAGCAAAGGCAAGGCATATCTGTGTTTCAGCAGGACTGACCATGTTATGGGCAAATTCAGCAGATGACAACTGAGGATATTTTTCTTATTTTTCCTAGAAAATAGGATATGACACTTCATGAAATTGTCTCCTTAGGAAAAATAAGAAAAAATTTTTACCCAGCATTCAAAGTGTTAACCTTTGGAGACAATTTGCATGAAGTGTCAAGTCCAATTTTGTAGGAAAAACAAGAAAAATATTTCAAAATCTTGTCTGCAGAAATTTTCACTCAGCATGCAAACATGTTAATCTCTGGAGACAATTTGCATGAAGTGTCAAGTCCAGTTTTCTAGGAAAAATAAGAAAAATATCTCAAAATGTCTTCTGCTGAAAGTTTTACCCAGCATGCCAAGTGTTAACCCTAAGTAACGGTAAATAGGATTTGACCTTTCATTCAAATTGTCTCCTTCCATAACTGTGGCCCTGCTGAACCAGGATAAGCCCTGTCTTTGCAAACAGTGTAGATCTTGATCAGTTGGCTGAAGAAGAAGCCAACTGATCTGGATCTGCACTGTTTGTGTCATTCGGTAACTTAATTTATATAAACAACCTGGATCAGGTAATCTGATTGGCTGACAATTAGAAGTGGGTGTAACATCAATTTATTCCGTATGGTTAATGATGTCAATTAAACACACCTTTTATTTGATTAAAGATCATCATCTCAGTGAGAGAACAGTAATCCAGGGTTGAGCGGAAGACTGTAGTAACTCAAACATGTTTTTGAAACACTCATTTAGGGGCAACTTTGACCCCTTTGTAAACAATGCAAATTTAGGTATGAGCAATGGCACCTAAATTTCCATTGTTTACAGAAAGAAATGTTGTAATCTTCATAAAGCCATCATGGTGAGGAGATTAAGTATTGGGAAAAACAACCATCCGACTTGCTACAGTCTTGCGATCAACCCTCAAGTTGATCCGATGATGATCACCTGCATACACAGACCAATAATCAGACCTGTTGTAATTGTAATCAGTAATCATGATTACATGTAATCGATTACAAGTTTTGAGTAATCAAAATGTAATCTGTAATTGTTGATTTTTATGATTACAAGTAATTGTAATTGTATTCGAATACACTGCAAAACAGCCTGTAATCGTGATTACTTTGACGATTACAATACGATTACAATATGGATATTTAAATAAAATAAGTCAGAAGGAATAGAATTGAAAAAAAAAAAATCATTTCTGGTATGACAACTTGACAAGAAACAAGAGTACTGGAGATAATTATTTTGATTTGTATACATTTAATGACTTAATGACTCTGTATTGGTTTGTTTAAAACAATCAATACATCTTTGAGATAAAAGAAAATTTAAAAAATACATCTTAGAGATCAAAGGAAACTGAAATTTCACACATGGATAAGCTGATATGAATTAGCAAATAATCAAAGTAATTAAATTGGCAAACATTTATAGTCTTTTATCAATATATCTCTACGTTTTTGTTTGGATATAACATGGTTGTTTAACGGTGTATTATACTTTCGGACAGACAGATCAAGGCAAACATTGCAGATCCAGATCAGAATTGACTAATCCATGTGATAATGGTAAAGGCATGTGCCAAAAGAGGCATTTCAGGTGCTGCTTTGAATTTGTGCAGTCCCACTAGAGCCTTCACTGTCTCCATACAGTCATGTGATATGGAAAATGAAAATTTTAGTGTTTTTACAGTAACTTACTGACTTATATAATTTCATGTTTATTGTGTGCATGCTGTCAACAATGTCTCTCATGTCAGATGACCTACTGTAAAAGTTATATACATTTGGACAATTGTTAAGTGGCTAAAGTTGACCTGTCATAATTTATAGTTGGAGTGTGGTCTTATCATATATTTCTGCATCTAAACAATGACATTTGAATTTGAAAGGATGTAGACCCTGATGTACTTTTTCTTCATTGTTTGCATAGGCCTATTTATCAAGTATCCAAATACTTGAATTATTTATGGCATTTACTAAAACTGGCCCAATTATACCCTTCTGTAAAGTACCTGTGTTAAGTTTTGACATATTGCCTGAGGACATTGACAGGTTTTGAGCTGGTGCTTTCATACAGGCAGAGGACCAAATAAGAGGAGTAAATTAGTGATAACTCAGGGATAATTTTTCTTATCTCTCAATGAAAACATATGTTGTGGGTACTTATTTAAACCATCTCGATGAGACGGTTCAAATGAGTACCCACAACATATGTTTTCATTGAAAGATAAGGAAAATTATCCTTCAATTATAAGCAATTTACTCCTCTTATCTGGTCTACTAACAGGTAAAGCAATGTCCTGACAAAACTTATTCACTGCAAATTTTAAACTGTACAGCCCCGGGCCAAGATTGATTTTTTTGTCCCCCACCCCCACCCCGATCAACCACCACACTACATTTTTAGACAGAGAAGGGATTGTTCTTTCCTTTGTTCCATGAAGCTTAATAATGCTGCTTATGCAAATTAAACTTATTAACAGATGAAAACTTGATTTAATTCCATTGTTGTTTTCATTTTTATATATCAATGCTTAAGATGAACAGCCTGACAGAATTATATTGCACCCCAGGGAGTACAACAAAAGCCAGGCACTATAAGTCTTTGAACCATCTCATGGTACCAAGAGGAAGAGTAAAAAATAACCATATGTCATAGAAAATGTATAGTAAATGGAATATCATAAAAAATGAATATATGGTATAAAGAATATGAATAACATCTTGTCAGAAGATATAGCATGCCATGCATGAAGCTTTGAAAGAACAATAAAACAGATTATTAATTTAAACTAGAATTTTTTTTAAACACAGAACAACAAGAAAGTAATTGTAATTGTAATCAATTACATTGCAGTGTAATTGTAATTGTAATTGATTACATTCAGGAAAGATGTAATTGTAATCTGTAATCATGAAATAACAAAGTAATTGTAATTGTAATCGAATACATTTGTATGTAATCGGTAACAGGTCTGCCAATAATATACTTCTGAAATCACTCCAACTTGTTTCGTGAGAGAACTATCAGAAATAGAGTGAATTCTGATTTTATTTTTCGACTGGGCCCATACTATAAGGCTCCATAGCTCTTGATAAAGCGCTTTTTTCCACCAAAAAGTATCTACATTTTTTTTTATTTCTTGACCCACATTGCGCCTCGGTGAGGCGCTTCTAATGAGTACCCACAAGGTATGTTTTTGTTGAGAAATAAGAAAACTATTTACCTGATACCCGCTCTTATCTAGACCTATGTAAATTAAGCAATACAAATCTGGTGTTTATTTTGTGCTTACATGGACATTAAAGATTCTTGGGACCATCCATTTTTCCCAAGGGCCTATCAAATTTTCTAATAGCCCATCAAAACACAGAAAATTCATATAAACAAATAACACATAGGCCAATGGCTCATTTTATAGGCTCATACTAATTTCTAGCCAGATATATCTCTAAATCAGGTGTGTACTTTTATTAAATCCATGTTTTATGTGGCTTTCAATAATCTTTCAGTCATATAACAATGGTATCGGATGTGGCAGGGAACTAAATGCTCACTTTGATCACCAGTCGGACGCACAACCAACTGAGCCACCAAGGCCGGAAAGCTGTGACATGAGTAAAGGTCTTCAGAATAAATGCAAACAGTAAACCACCAAGATCAGCGAGCGTAGATATATAGTCTGATCAGAACTTTGCTATACTTTGATATGTTTTAAAGTATGCAATTTAATCAGCAGACAGTGGAGGTCCTGATCAGACTACGTGGATGCACTGACTGATCAGTGCCTTCTCTGTCCCCATATGCCTGAAGGCATGTTTTCACGTGGCGTGGTCCATGTTTTGTCATACATAGAACTACAAATACCCAGAGAACTTGTTAAAGAAGCGTATTCGATGATAATTCTGAGAAAATTTACCCCAGTTCTCCAAAAGAACACGTTGTGGGTACTCATTAGAAGCGCCTGGGCGAGGCACTTCTAATGAGTACCCATGACATACAGTTGACTCTCGTTATCTCGACCTCGCTTATCTCGAATAACCGCTTATCTCGAAGTGAAAATCTGGTCCCTACCTATACATGAAAACCTAACAATAGATGGAAAATATTGTAGAAAAGAGGAGAAATTGCTCCTAAGGAGCAATTTCTCCTCTTTTCCGCAATATTTTCAATATATCTCTAACTTCAAAAGTCCAATTACCTATCAGTTTGTTAAATGTGGTTAATCAAATTATTTTTTCCTCAATTCTGCAAACCTGATATGTCGAACTACGGATATCTCGAAGTATTTCAGAGAGTCCCTTGGAATTCGAGATAACGAGAGTCGACTGTATTATTTATGAAGAAATAAAAATTATCCCAAAATTATCATCTGAAACTGCTGCTTAACGCTTAGCACTCTGGGTAAAATTTTCAGCAGACGACATTTTGAAATATTTTTCTTATTTTTCTCAGAAAACAGGATATGACATTTCATGCAAATTGTCTCCTAAGGAGACAATTTGCATGAAATGTCAAATCCTGTTTTCTGGGAAAAATAAGAAAAATATTTCAAAATGTCGTCTGCTGAAAATTTTACCCAGAGTGCTAAGCGTTAATAAGTTCTCTGTATCATACATACCTTGGTTTCTTTGGGTAATCTGGATTCACTAATTTCTTCTTTGCACTTGAAAAAACAGGAAAGAAATGAAAAATAAAACCAGTTATGACCAGCAATCCATACCACATTTACACAGGCTAAATCAGAAGATCACTGAAATTCTGTATTATTGCATAAAAAGCAATGTCGCACATTATTAACAGCCATGCTTTAACCGACGAAAAGCTGTGAAACTGTATTATTGCATATAAAGCAGTGTCGCACTTTATTAACAGCCGTGCACTGACTGGCGAAAAGTCGTGTATTAACAAGGCAATTCACGCGCTGTTAATAAACGGCTACGCAACTTTCAATATGATCATACCAGGGCCACAGATTTGCTGCCGTTATGTGATGTGTACTGCCTGGCCTCAGAACAAGCATAGTCCATGGAAATTGCATTCACAAGACATCAGTGAAAAGGTGAAACAAAACAGTTTAAGAAATAACGCTAAATGTAGCAAATGTTTTCAGTTTTTATGCAATAGTGGTGGGGTATAATGGTTTCACGTTGGACGTCCGTGTGTCTGTCAATCTGTCTGTCCGTCTGTTTTTTGTTTCCGGATGATAACTTGAGTAAACATCAATGGATTTTCACCAAACTTGGTATATGCATTGATATTGTGGAGATCTGGTTTGGGATTGCTAATGGGCAAATTTCGTCAAATTTTTACAGAGTTATCTGCCCGAGACACGCCTATATTTTCGTTTCCGGACTATAACTTGAGTAAATAACAAGGGATTTTCACCAAACTTGCTATATGCATTGACATTAAGGAGATCTGGTAGGGCAAATTTTGTCAAATTTTTACAGAGATATTTGCCCGAGATACACCCATATTTTTGTTTCTGGATGATAACGAGTAAATAACAAGGGATTTTCACCAAATTTGCTATATGCATTAACATTAAGGAGATCTGGTTTGGGATTGCAAATAGGCAAATTTCGTCAAATTTTTACTGAGTTAACTGCCTGAGACACGCCCATATTTTCGTTCCCCGATGATAACTTAAGTAAATAACAAGGGATTTTAACCAAACTTGCTATATATATTGACATTAAGGAGCTCTGGTTTGGATTTGCTAATGGGCAAATTTCATCAAATTTTTACGGAGTTACCTGCCCGAGACATGTCCATATTTTCGTTTCTGAATGATAACTTGAGTAAATAACAAGGCCTTTTAACCAAACTTGCTATATGCATTGATATTATCAAGATCTGGTTTAGGATTGTTATCTGTCCAGTGTCCATTGATACTATCAAGATCTGGTTTAGGATTGTTAACTGTCCCTCTGTCATTTTCTTTCCAGACATTTTCGCAACGATAACTTTAATACATAAACAAATAATTGCTATGGTGGGGTATTATGCTTGTGGTGCTTTTATTAATTCTTATAAGTGTTATAAAATATGTTTTCAGCATAAGTCTAACTACCTGGATGTAAAATCAAGACAAGTACATGTATAACAAAATCCACCACAGTGCTCCAAATAAGATTTTGGTACAATGAATATTTTACCCCTGCTTTAAAACTTAATACTTAAAAGCCATTTGCAATCCTTAACTCTTATGAAAGCACCAAGTGCAAGAGTAGCTTTTGTTTGTGTTGTTTGTATCGAGGTTTTACAGCCCAGTCAACCCAATGGGGTCATGTCGAGCGCGGTCAGTTTACCTAACCACACGTTCACTGGGCAGGCTTAGTTCTCTAAGCGGTTAACCAGTATTGTGCACATTCTTTCGCCAGAAATTGACAGCTGCCCTTCTTGAATCAGTGGAAGAGAGAGAATGACCGTAGAAAATATTTCATGATCAATCTCCATGAAAGAATGTTGCCGACCTCGGCGGGGGTTGAACCCGCGACCTCCTGGTCTCAAGTCGGACGGGCAAGAGTAGCATATAAAATTCTAATTTTTTCAGAGAAAATAAAGCTTGGCATTTCATGTGAATTGTCTGCTTAATTCACATGAAATGCCAAGCTTTATTTTCTCTGAAAAATAACAACAGCAAAACAACCTAGAGTGCATAAATTTGCAATCACTGCTTTAAAAGTTAAACCCTTTCTGATCTAGTGCACTGCTACTGCTCATAAAAGAACCACTAGGAAGGAAATTGCTTTATGTTAAAAGATGTAAAGATCAATGAAAAATTTTTTACCCCATCAATTTGATTTCAATGCTAAAATCCAAAATTTCATTGAGTATTTATACCCCCTCAACTTAAACTTGTATATGTAAACATTTTGGAAATAAATATGTTTAAACCAACTTAAATTTCTATGCTGAATTCCAAAAATTGAATTCTGAAATAGCCTTTTCTCCCTCTTATCTAGAGCCCTGCATCCATAAATTCTGGAGATATTGAACTTTCAAAACTTTAACAGTATTTATATTAGCATGCTGGGTAACAACTTCAGCAACCAATAATCTGATTTTTTTTTTTTTTTCGATTTTTTTTCCATAAAAAAGGCTTTGGCATTTCTTGTAAAAAAAAAGGTAAAAGAAAAGTCCAGGGAGTGCCTTAATCACAAGCTGCAGCCCTTCCCAGACACCAAGAGGGAGAGGAAACAGACAAAATCAAACAAGCAGAAATCGAACAAACGTACGAAAAGCGCTAAGATTAGCTCTCTCTTCTCCAAGCGAGGTAATCGCAATGCTAAGAGGACTGAAAAACACAAGAACAAAATAACACAAAAGCAAGACTTAAAACAAATCGCCTTATAGAATAAAAGCACTAAGATTAGCTCTCTCTTCTCCAAGCGGGGTAATTGCAATGCTAAAAGAACTGAAAAAAAAAACAAGTTCATTAAAGCATTCTTTTCAATATAACACTATTAAAAAGACGGACCAAATAAGAGAGTAAAATGATGATACCCGGCCACTATCGTGTGGAGGGCAGATAATTCTGGTAAAAAATTGACAGCATTTGCTCATTTACAATCCCAAACAAAATACAGTGTAGCTCCAATACATCACAGTCCATTATTTCGCGAAATCAAGTATATCGAGAATCGGCCATGGCTCCCAAATTTTCCATAAGCAAAAAATTTAAAAACATAAAATGTTTGTTGTTTTATTTAACTTCAGAAAAAAAAAAAAAAAAAAAAAAAATGCGTTCCACCTCCGGTAATTGATTTTTCGCGCCTGTCTGGACGCTAAGTCGCGTCAGGTATTATGGCAAACAATCCACTTAGTGCCAATCAGCGCACACGTTGATTATAATTGGCAAACAATAAATTATATCGCCGTTATTGTCATAATCATTAAATCATTGAGTACATAGATCTACTCAATGCTCAATCAGTCAATGATGCCCACAAACTAATTTTGCTCAACAATAAAACTAAAATAAAAAGAAATTAACTTTGATAAACGACAGTTATTTTATTTTATTTTTTTTTTTGCCCGCAACACAATAATAAGCAAAGGGAAGCAACTCAAATTATCTCCGCTCAACTGTTCCAGGGAACCAGAGTATGCAAAATGGCGCCCTAAATTGTCAACACGATGATTTCTTGTTTTCAAACATAGTTTATCAGCTGGTTTCGATTGAAATTACTTGTTAGACATAGCACACCGTTGTAAATTATGCCATTCAGCAATTCTAATCCTATTTTAATTAGAAAATATGGTGACAGCATGACTGAATGTCTCAGCAAACTACCAAACCGAGCGTGTTATGCATACCGTTATACATGCATGGTACACGTCTGGACTTATCGCGCTCCGTTTATATCGCGATAGCGGACTCTGGACCCCGAGGACCGCCATATATTGGATCTTTACTGTATCCATAATATCAACAAAGCAAGTTTTGTGACAATTCAATGATATTTACTCAAGCTATCATACGGAAACAAAAGTGGGGGAGGGTGTATTCAAACAAAAATGATGTATGCAAGCAAAAATGTATCGATTATACAGAAAAATGACCATAAAATGGTCATTTTTCTGTATAATCTATACATTTTTATGGGGCCTGTCTTATTACAGTGGTACATCAGAAACAGTGAAGACCTTGATCGGACACTTCATTCTGTGGCATCTAATCTGGGTCTACACTGTTCATTCTGGCTTGTATGTATAAATAAATTTTAAATATGGTTTTTCTCATCGGTGGCTTTTTTTTGCCAACCTTGAAATAACTGCTCAAATAATCTACATACCTGGGGCTCTGACTTGCTTGTATCTCCTTTCTTTGTTCTCTAAAGAAGAACAGATAAAATATTACACTAAATATACCCTAACTATAATTAGGAACTTATTTTAAAAGTGATAAAAAAAATGCAAAAAATGTCATTCATAATATGTTGGACAAACTAAGCAAAAATATGATCAGAGAAAGAACAAACATAAATTTGAAATAAAACATTTCGCTGGCACTCCCAAAACAGTTTCAAAGCATTCAATCCAGAATTTCACATTCATGCTCACTGATAAAAAGACTGTCAATTGGAAAAGACTTAAGATTCATAGATGCCTAGTCTTGGTACAGTGACTCCCTTAGGTTAAAGCTCAAAAATGCGTTTATAATAGTCTTTTTAAAGATTTCACTAACTTGATTTGTGTTTGCATATTTATAAGAAGAAACTTCGGGGAATTGTTTGCATTCTTGCACACTAAACCTTTTCTGAGAAACCCCTTGTTAAAGGGGATGTACAAGGGGAGCAAATTCTTTCCTTTAAGTGCAGAAACACTTTCAGAAGAGATAAAAAATAATTTGGAGTTGCCTCCCCTGATCATGCATTTATCTCCCTTAAGCATAATTTGCTTCTTTCCAATATGGAAAATGAAACTTACTTTTGAAAACGTTTGTTCCATCCAGCTATATGACCTTTCTGAAAAGATAAAGTTAATTTCATTGAAATACCATTTTTACCCCAAGGACTGGGACAGATAGTGTAGACCAGACCAGCTCTATGCAGCATCTGATCAGGGTCTTTACTATTTTGTTGCTCCAGATAAGGTGCTTTTTTCTCTCTTTTTTTTTTGTCAAAAAATACAGACATTTTTTTCTTTTTTCTTCACGAAAACATATGTTGTGAGTATTCATTAGAAGTGCCTCATGGAGGCACTTCTAATGAGTACTCACAATATATGACATATGTGGGTAAGTATTAGAAACACATTATCGTGACAATTCTAATGAGTACCCACAATATACGTTTTTCATGGAGAATTAAAAAAAAAAAAAAAAAAAAAAAAAAAAAAAAATGTGGATACCCCTCTTATCTGACGATATGCTTTTTGCCACTAATCCAAGGCCCAGTTGTTCAAAGCATCGTTAGCTTAACGAGCTCGTTAGTGGTCAATAATGTTAACTGTTCTAGTATTTGTTTGTGTTGAGGTTTTACGGCCCAGTCAACCCAATGTGGTCATGTCGAGCGCGGTCAGTTTACCTAACCACACATTTACTGGGCAGGCTTAGTCCTCTAAGCGGTTCACCAGTATTGTGCACATTCTTTCGCCAGAAACTGACAACTGCCCTTCTTGAATCAGCGGAAGCGAGAGAATGACTGTAGAAAATATTTCATGATCAATCTCCACGAAAGAATGTTGCCGACCTCGGCGGGGGTTGAACCCGCGACCTCCTGGTCTCCAGTCGGACGGCGCATCCAACTGAGCCTCCGAGGCCGGCTATTAACTGTTCTAGTAAGTACAATATCTAATTCACAGGTATTTTTGCTGAAAAAAAAATGTGAGTAGCTTTTGCAAATGTACTCACAATTTTTAAGCAAAAATATAAGCATATGTTCTGCATTTAATGATCAAAGTTTTAATGATATGTTAACAAACTACATCATTAGTTTTGAACAACAGTTCTTCCAAGAATACATATGTTCTGGTACTCATTAGAAGCATCTCAATATGGTGCTTCTAATGAGCACCAAAATGTATGTTTTCATGGAGAAATAAGAAAAATGTCGGTACTTTTCACTTAAAAAAAGTGTCTTATCTGGAGCTATGGTAGTCTGATATCTGGGGTAATACGGTGTTTGAGGTTTCTGAAATAATAAGTGACCTTCAATTATAAACTAGCCCCTAGACCTTGATGTCATGTTTTATTACTCCTAACTATAAGCTTATTCAAATTCATATAGGACACCTTGTAGCCAGTCTTTGATTTTGGTCAAAGATTTATTAACCCTTATCCTGCTGAACCCGGATATACATTGTACCCTGCCTTTGCAAACAGTGTAGATCCAGATCAGTTAGCTACTGGCCACTGTATGCCATTTATTATCTGAATTTATATCAACAATCTGGATCAAGGAATCTGATTGGCTGAGAAATAAATGTGGGCGTGGCATGGCATCATAATTTATTCAGCAGGACAAGGGTTAAGTAAATTAATACAGTCGAACTACGTTATCTCGAACTCCAAGGGACTCACTGAAACACTTCGAGATATCCGTACTTCGACATATCAGAGTTGAGAGAGTGAGGAAAACAATAAATTGAACAACCACATTTAACAAATGAATATGTAATTTGACTCCTGAAGTTAGAAATATATATATATAAAATAATGTGGAAAAGAGGAGAAATTGCTCCTTAGGAGCAATTTCTCCTCTTTTCCACATTATTTTGTTACCTGTTGTCATAGTTTCATGTCAAAACAGGGACCAGATTTTCACTTCGAGATAAGCGGTAATTCGAAATAGGCGAGTTCGAGATAACCAGATTCGACTGTATTAATAATTTACTGATAATTTGGATATCCGACTGGTAGCTAGTCTGCTTCAATAATACTCCACAATTAGCATGTGGTAGGCAGATAACTCAGTCAAAAATTGACAAAATTTGCCCATTAGAAATCCCAATCAAGACCTCCACAATATCAATCTATCTACATGTACCATTGTTTGTGTTGAGGTTTTACGGCCCAGTCAACGCAATGGGGTCATGTCGAGCGCGGTCAGTTTACCTAACCACACGTTTACTGGGCAGGCTTAGTCCTGCGCACATTTTTTCGCCAGAAACTGACAACTCCCCTTCTTGAATCAGCGGAAGGGAGAGAATGACCGTAGAAAATATTTCATGATCAATCTCCACGAAAGAATGTTGCCGACCTCGGCGGGGGTTGAACCCGCGACCTCCTGGTCTCCAGTCGGACGGCGCATCCAACTGAGCCACCGGGTTTGGTGAAAATCCATTGACATTTACTCAAATTATCACCTGGAAACAAAAAAAAATATAGACGGATGGAAGGACAACAGACACAGACACAGGGACAACCAATGTGAAACCAAAATACCCCGTCACTATCATGTGGCAGGGATAGTTGGGGGCATACGAAGATGACAAGTTTGTTTCATGAGCCATCACCCCATTAGGATAATTTGCATCGACAGTGTATGCAACTTGATTACTGGGGTCAAATATGAAAAACAAACAAGAGGGTCAAGATGGCCCTGTATTGCTCACCTGATTACAAGACAAGTTTGAGTCAACTGGCCTTTCTGTTCACGAAAAGAAGTTCAATATTGATTTTCAAGATGTCGGCCATCTTTGATTTCCAGTGAGAACAATTTTAGCTACTTTTGATCTAAAAGTCACCTCGATACTTCCAATGAAGTTTGAGTCAACTGCCCTTTTGGTTCAGGAGAAGGCCCATGGACTCAAAATTTGATAGGAAGTTGTAGATCAAAAATAGCTAAAATCTTTCTGATCTGAAATCCAATACGGTCGCACTAGCAACTTTTTCTCCTGAAAAGGGCAATTGACTCAAACTTCATTGGAACTATCGAGATTTTCAAGACGGCAACTGTGGTGGCCATCTTATATTTCCGATCAGAATGATTTTAGCTATTTTTGATCTACAAGTCACCTCAATGATTCTTACCAAGTTTCAAGTCAATTAGCCTTTCAGTTCAGGAGAGGAAGCAAACAACAGATTTTCAAGATGGCCCCATGGCGGCCATCTTGGATTTCCGATCGGAACAATTTTAGCTATTTTTGATCTACCAGTCACCCCTATGTTTCCTACCAAGTTTCGAGTCAGCTGGCCATTCAGTTCAGGAGAAGCAGCAAACAATAGATTTTCAAGATGGCCCTCATGGCAGCCACCTGTATTTCCGACTGGAACTATTTAAGCTTTTTCTGATCTACAAGTCACCCTGATGATTCCTACCAAGTTTCAAGTCAGTTGGCTTTTCGGAGAAGAAGCGAAAAAAAGACTTTCAACATGGCCGCCATGGCAGTCATGTTGGATTTCCGATAGGAATGAATTTAGCTATTTTTTATCTACAAGTCACCCTGCTACTTCCTACCAAGTTACCTCGATGATTCTTACGAAGTTTCAAGTCAATTCCCCTCTGGTTCAGGAGAAGGGAAAAACAGATTTTCAAGATGGCCACAATATTTCCAATCGGAATGACTTTAGCTATTTTTGATCTACAAGTTACCCCAATACTTCCTACCAAGTTTCTAGTCAATTGGCCTTTCGGTTCAGGAGAAGAAGCAAAAAATAGATTTTCAAGATGGTGGCCATCTTGGATTTCCGATCATAATGATTTTAGCTATTTTTGATCTACAAGTCACCCAGGTGCTTCCTACCAAGAATTGGCCCAGGGGTGTAGGAGGAGTTGGCTTTTAAAGGGCAAATATAAAGGTTTTATTTCTACTAAATATTTAAGGGCACTTCAGTAAGGAGGTGACTGCCGAAAACCGCATCAAATTATCTTAAACGGTTTCTGAAATATTGCGATTTGAAATTTGAT
This sequence comes from Anodontia alba, assembly GCA_964016985.1. Classification (NCBI taxonomy): domain Eukaryota; kingdom Metazoa; phylum Mollusca; class Bivalvia; order Lucinida; family Lucinidae; genus Anodontia; species Anodontia alba. The sequence continues at coordinate 57,851,175 of OZ024835.1, forward strand.
ATTTAACATCCAAGAGGATTGAATTCGGGCTGCCTCATTAATATTCATGAGCCTTTTTATGACATCATAAGGGAACAGTAAAATTTTAAACTTTTTTAAATTGCCAATATTTTTTGCTCTTTAATCTGCATCAATTCAGTTTTCATATTGTTCAATTTATTCAGCTCCTTTAAACTAATATACATAGGAATTTAGCTCTTAATTTCCGCTTAAAGTGTTACATTTCAAATTTAAAAATTTCATTTAAATAATCTAAAATCCAGTTACAATGCTTAATAGTTAGCCAAAATTGACTTTTTTGGTATTCATTTATATGATATACACCCAAAATTCACTATTATTAAAAAAAACTTACGAAAAATTTAATATTAGTCAAGTTTTAAACATTTTAAAATTTAGCTTTAAATTTAAATAACAGATTAAATTTTGAGTTAAATTCTCTATTCATGGGCTTATTTGTGGACAGAGACCAATTTCAATAATGGTTGAGGAGAAAAACTGTGTAGCATATAAGGAAATGCAGAATATTCCTGTTTAAAATTTCAATTTAAAATTTAAGTTCCACTATGACATCACAGAATATTGCATTGTGGGCCTTAATCAATACACAATCCAAGGGAGGTTACTCTAACAGGAAAAAAGGTAGGTATCGTAAATTAATCACCATAACTTTTGATTGGATTGGAATTTTTTGATGGGGTTTTCAACAAAATAATTCTCTTAAAGCATTCTATCAACACCCTGAAAACCAGGAATATTTTAAATTTCTTTATATTTGCCCTTTAAAGCAATTGCTGACGACGGATGGTGGACATTGACTGACCACAATAGCTCACGGCAGTCATCTTGGATATCGGAACGGAACAATTTTAGCAATTCTGAATCTCTATGTCGCTCTGATGCCTCCCATCAAGTTTCGGCTCAATCTGACTTACGGTTTGGGAGATGTTGTTTGAAGAATTTCAAGATGGCCGCCATGTTAGCCATCTTGGATATCGGAACAGAACCATTTTAGCAATTCTGAATCTCAATGTTGCCACAATGCCTCCCACTAAGTTTCAGCTCAATCCAACTTATGGTTCTGGAGGAGATGTCAAAAATGTGAAAAGCTAACGATGGACAGACGACGGACAACAGGCCATGGCATAAGCTGACCTTGAGCAAAGCTCCAGGTGAGCTAATAAGGTCACTAACTTAAAAATATAAAGAACCACAGAAGTTTATCACACCTGTATACTAAACTGAAATGTTTTGCCAAGGGAACATAACACAACCACCAGGAAAGTGGGAGTTGGCACCCTTGTTTAGCTCTTTGAGATAAATCAATAAGTGAAGTGAAACAAGTTTTACAATTTTTTACATCATTTAGGATAAATGCTACATTGTAGGGGGGGACATTTGGTGGACATAAGTACATGGACTGATGAACATACAACTGCATAGCAACAGATAAGCCACTTTTTTCATCAGAAAACTGCTAATATCTTTCTTATTTCTCAATGAAAACATATGCGGTGGGTACTCATTAGAAGCGCCTCACTGAAGCGCTTCTAATGAGTACCCACAACATATATTTTCGTCGAGAAATAAGGAAAATATTATGTGGCTACCCTCTCTTATCTGTAGCTATGCAGGGATGAACATACAACTTGCATGCCTACTGTATGTCACCCTTGTTAACATAACACAAGCACCGGACAAGTAAGAGTTGTCATCCTTGTGAGATAAAACAATCAGTGAAGTGATTACTGTTAAGTTTTTTACTGTACAAGTTGTAGAGTTCATTCAGGGTGAATGCTATGGTGGACATAAGTACATGGACAAACCAACTGACTGAAACATGCACGCCTAATCCAATCAGGCTAACCCAGATGTGACAACAACAAAAGTCACTCATAAAGAACAACAAACTTACCGGTTTCCGACCGATTATGCTAAACATATCTGATGCAACCTCGAAAAGTGTTCTGTAGTGACGTACCTGTAGAAAAGAAAATTTAACACTTAACACGCTACAGGCAAATTCAGCAGATGACAAACTGACAATATTTTTATTTTTCCCAGAAAAAAGGCTGACCTTTCATGCAAACTGTATAGTAGGGAGACAATTTGCATGAAAAGTCAGCCTGTTTTCTGGGAAAAATATTTTTTTTTTGTTTTCTTCAAAATGTCGTCTGCTGGAAATCTTACCCAGCATGCTAAGCATTAATTACAATGACATGAGGCTGTCACAAGACGTAAATACCATACTTGTAATACTTTCTTAACTCAGGAATCAAAACTTAACCCCTCTATGTAACTTGTACCCCCTCCTTCCTCCAAATATACCCCTTCTCCCTTCTTAATCAGGGTTCAAATTTAGCTTTTTTGACAGCTTACTAAAATTAGCAAGTGGCATTATGTTTTACTTGCTGAACCTTTCAGCCAACTTGCTTTTTCACACTTATAAAATACTGTTAAATGTGGCTTTAAACCTTAGCACGCTGGGTAAATATTTCAGCAGACATTTTAAAATATTTTTCTTATTTTTCCCAGAAAACAGGTTTTGACATTACATGCAAATTGTCTCCACAGGAGACAATTTGCATGCAATGTCAAAACCTGTTTTCTGAGAAAAATAAGAAAAATATTGTCATTGCTTTTGGAAAAGAAATTGCAAAACTTCAGCAACAATGCCTCAGGTTCCGCCAATTAAAGAGAATCTTTCCAACTTGCTAGAATTAGCAAGTGATGGAAATTGCAGCTTGCTTTTTGAGGAAATTAACCAGCATTTAGCAAGTTAGAAAGTGCTACAATTGATCCCTGTTAATATATATGAAATCAGGGTATATATTATAAGGCAGGGTAACCCTACCAAATTTTCCTGGTGAAACCTAGTAATTTTTTGCATGTTTTGGTCCTGGGATAAAATATTTCTGTTAAAAATTTGGACAAGGAGGGCTGAGCAAACAGTGCAGACCCAGATCAAACTGCTCCTTTATTTGATCAGGGTCTACACTGTTTGCCATTCTATCAGTACTTTTAGAAGTCCAGCGCAGTCAACCACACGTTTACTGGGCAGGCTTAGTCCTCTAAGAGGTAAACCAGTATTGTGGACATTCTTTCGTCAGAAACTGACAACTGCCCTTCTTGAATCAGCGGAAGTGATGAATGACTGTAGAAAATATTTCATGATCAATTTCAACAAGAGAATGCTGCCGACCTCGGTGACCTCCTGGTCTCCAGTTGGATGCCCCGGAAGTTGTCACCGGAAGTTGGCAGAACTGACTGGGGTGGACTTGATATACCGTCATTCACAAAATTTGGGTCTCACTAATAAGCGTCACGAAGTGACAAGAAACGAGTGTCAATAAGTGTCCCGGACATATATTGCTGAATATTTTTATTATTTATTATTGATTTACATATATTTTTTTATATACTGAAATTCATTTTTTAGTGATACTGTGAAGTACTTTTAAAGAGAGGTCTGTGCTGTGTTCTCATTTAGGCTAAGCCTTTTGTTTGTATAGAGGTTTTACGGCCCAGTCAACCCAATGGGGTCATGTTGAGCGCAGTCAGTTTACCTAACCACACGTTTACTGGGCAGGCTTTGTCCTCCAAGCGGTTGACCAGTATTGTGCACATTCTTTCGCCAGAAACTGACAACTGCCCTTCTTTGTATCTGCGGAAGGGAGAGAATGACCGTAGAAAATATTTCATGATCAATCTCCACGAAAAAATGTTGCCGAACTCGGCGAGGGTTGAACCCGCTACTCCTGGTCTTCAGCTGGACAGCGTATCCAATTGAGCCACCGATGCCGGCTCTTTAGGCTAAGCCTATTTTCATATTACTAGTATATACTGTATGTTATAATGAGAAGCCAATGTATTAACCATTGTAAGTAACTCATCCCATTTCTCCTTGCAGCTTGATGGCGTTTGTGAGCTTACGCTAACTTTCTCCCAATCTATCTTCTGGACCGTATAAGGAACATTATCCCCTGGATCTGTCTGCAATAACACTTGATGAATCAACTGATTTAGTGATTCTGCTGTCCACTGAGAATTAACTTCTGAAATATAAGAGATGCAACACTTATTACCAATATTACCATATACAGTATAATTCCGCTATTAAGACCAGGGATCATTTTCTGACGCGATTTCGCAATATTCTCACATTTTTTTTTGCAAGAAATCGCATCAAAATTCCCGGGATGAGAAAAAAATCACACAGAGGATTTTCCTCATTTTGCACCATTAAGTTCCTATTTTGCACATGTGGTCCATTTCGAGACTTTCAGACTGTTCTGTTTGATCTGTTTCTGAACTATCGCGGCACCAAAATTCATTACACATACAACCGCAGGTAACCAGTCATTGATCTGTATCAATGAAATGCTTTATAGTAAAAACTCTGTTGGTCTTTGGTTTTTGCAAGCCTTTTTTGATCGCTATCTTGAATCAGCAACATGTTCTCCGACTTGAAGAAAAGAAAATTGTCTGCCCCGAAGTCATCCAATCGAGATGCCAACATGTTTAAATATCTTGTTCTAGCTCAACCCAGTTTGACTGAAGTGGCCATGCTCTCCTCCCCCGATTCAGATGACGATCTAACACAAGACCGAGCTGAGCCTGATGAAAATAACAATCCCATTCCCAATTCCTCATTCTAATAATATCGTCTGTTCTTATGTTTAAATACCGTATTCGATCTAATTACTGCACATACCCCTAATACCCCTATAAGCGCAGTCAAGCAATTCCGTACTCTTCGGATTACAGCTAGTGTACTGTTTGTCTACTTCTTTATAAAGACATATGTTGTTGGTACTCATTTGAATTGCATCGACTTGTCGATGCAATTCAAATGAGTACCCACAACATATGCCTTTATAAAGAAAAATCAGAAAAAAAAAAATCGCATAATCATCATCAGATAAGTCTTTTTCTGATCTTTTTTTTTTTAATAGTATATCCGTAGTAGGTAGATACATATTTTACCTAAGCGCACAGTGCGGTAATTAGGTCGAATACGGTATTGTTCACCCTTCAATACTAATACAGGAAAATAACAAACACTTCAAAGTAAGTGTACACGTAAAGTCTAGCTAAAATAATAATCTTTATTACTTATTTGTTTGCAAAATAATATTTACAAACACATTCTGGAGCAAAAATGTAATAAAATATGCAAAATTTCCAAATTTTCAAGAGGGTACCCCTGACAATTTACATTTTATAACAAACTTTCAAGTTCTTAAATGAAAAAAGCCCACACAGAAGTTGGTATGATTGATGGTTCTGTAAAACAAAATATGTAAATGCAAGCTTGCTTTGCTTTTGGTATTTATTTCGAACAATGTTTATGGGGTTGATGGTCCAAAAATGCACTAAAAATTTGTAAAAGCTGGGAAAATATGAAAATGAGAGAATTTCTTGTAACTACTTGAAGACCTCATTCAAAACGTTACAAACGCTGAGGTAAAGTAGTCCGAGTTTGAATACTCATTGACAGTTAACTGGTAATACTGGAAAAAGTTAGGTGTATGATAACTGGAGAAAACAGCAAAGTCTCAGTGCCAGTGGCAAGACAACTGTAATTATCAAAAGAGTTCATTTTCCTTGTTGGAAATAAAGAAAGTAGCAAGCCCTTATTCAGCTGTTTGCATTTTATTAACCTGATTTAGAATATATTACAAATTAAGCAGTACTACTTATACATACAATTTTGATACAAAATCTGGGCCCAGTTGTTCAAAGCTAACGATGTCGTTAGTTAACGATTCGTTAAAATTTTAATCGAGTGATACGCAAATATGCAGAAATTTTTTGCTGAAAAAATGTGAGTAGCTTTTGCAGTGCAAAAGCTACTCACATTTTTTCAGCAAAAAATATCAGAATATTGTGTACTGAATCCGCTAAAACAGCTAACGAAATGACCCTTAACGAGCTCGTTAAGCTAACGACGCTTTGAACAACCGGGCCCTGGCCTTTACAAAAAAAAAAAAAAAAAAAAAAAAAATCTCACTCATTTTGTCCAACTGAGAGAAAAACAAAAAATCTCACTGAATTTGAAAATCTCTCACTTGGCCAATTGGGATTTTGTCTCTCACAAAAATCTAGGGCCAGAATAATCCGTGTAAGACCTGCCTACAAGTGGTCTTATCAGTGAGGCAGACTTCAAATTGAATGTAGAACATAGCTCCAGATTTAAATCAAGCAAAAAAATTTTGTACCCATTGTAAAAATAAGTACCCAGAGCCTTTGAAAGTAATGAAAAAATATACGTTTTTACTTATTTAGGTTATTTTCAAAATATTTACAAATTTCAGAAATAACCTGAATAAGTTAAAACCTTCTAAAACTAAGTTATAAATCTTTAGTAGTTATGTTCCTGGCTACAATATAGACAATGCATGTAACATAAGCAACGTGGTTGTGTTTTAGGGTCAAACGGACCCTAAGTTTTATGTTGAAATGGCCATCAATGGCTGGGTGGACAAATGACCCTAATTACACTGTACCTCTTACATTATACTCATTACCGGCAATTCATGTTTGTGATGGTGTTTTACGGCCCAGTCAACCCAATATGGTCATGTCGAGTGCTGTCAATTTACCTAAGCACACTTTTACTGGGAAGACTTAGTCCTCTAAAGGGTTAACCAGTATTGTGCACATTCTTTCGCCAGAAACTGACAACTGACCTTCTTGAATCAGCAGAAGGGAGAGAATAACCGTAGACAATCTTTCATGATCAATCTCCAGGAAAGAATGTTGCCAACCTAGCGGGTGTTGAACCCGCAACCTCCTGATCTTCAGTCAGACGTGCATCCAACTGAGCCACTGAGGCCTGAAATTACTGGTAATACCATTGCAACCAGTCCAAGCTCTTTGTCCAAATGCTGAATGTCAAGCAAACGCGCTGCTAATACCAATTTTAAGAAGTCTTAGGTTAAGACCTGGCTGGAGATTGAACCCATGGCCTGCCTGATCTGAAAGTGGATGCTCTATCAGAGGACTTGTTAAGGAGGAGTATCAGGTGATAATTCTGGGATAATTTTTCTTATTTCTCCATAAAAACATATGTTGTGGGTACTCATTAGAAGCGCCTCGGCGAGGCGCTTCTAATGAGTACCCACAACGTATGTTTTTATGGAGAACTGGAGAAAATTATCCCAGAATTATCATCAAATACTCCTCCTTATCAAGTCCTCTGCTCTATCGAGTGACTCAGACCTGTTTACACAGAGTGTCAGATCATGTTACTGCAGTATAGAAAAGTTGTTTTGGAGGAGCATCTGATGATAATTCTTGGATAAATTTCTCCATAAGAACTATGTTGAGGGTACATTAGAAGTGTCTCACCAGTACTCATTAGAAGCAGGGATCAATTTTAACACTTGCTAACTTGCTAAATGCTGGTTAATTTCCTCAAAAAGCAAGCTGCAATTTCCATCACTTGCTAATTCTAGCAAGCTGGAAAGATTCTCTTTAATTGGCGGAACCTGAGACATTGTTGCTGAAGTTCTGCAATTTCTTTTCCAAAAGCAGCAATGACGATATTTTTTTCTTATTTTTCCCAGAAAACAGGTTTTGACATTACATGCAAATTGTCTCCAGGAGACAATTTGCATGTAATGTCAATTGTTTGTGGTCCAGTAAACCCAATGGGATCATGTCGAGCGCGGTCAATTTACCTAACCACACATTTACTGGGCAGGCTTAGTCCTCTAAGCGGTTAACCAGTATTGTGCACATTCTTTCAACAGAAACTGACAACTGCCCTTCTTTAATCAGCGGAAGGGAAAGAATGACCTTAGAAAATATTTCATGATCAATCTCCACGAAAAAATGTTGCCGACCTCGGCGGGGGTTGAACCCGTGACCTGCTGGTCTCCAGTCGGACAGCGCATCCAACTGAGCCACCGAGGCCAGCACATGTAATGTCAAAACCTGTTTGCTAGGAAAAATAAGAAAAACTAGAACAGTGTTTTTGGAGGAAAACGTATGTCCCCCCACCAGTTTGAACAGACATATTGTTAAAATAGATTGTATCTATAATAAACTCAAGGTCACAATATACCTATATGTAAGTTTGGTCAGAATTTATCCATTCCTCAATGAGATAGGGTGCTGACAAGGCATTTTCTAACCTTAAAAATTGGGATCAAGATCACCAAAATCTAATCAGTTCTTGTCTCTGTCTCAACGATATAGCTGTGCAAGTTTGGTCAAAATCCATCCATTCATTCAGCAGATAGCGTGCAGACAAGCCATTATCCAACAATCTGAGCCCTCCTGCGACCTTGAAAATGGGGTCAAGGTCACCAAAATAAAATTAGTTATTTTCCATGCCACAACAATTTGGCTGTGCAAGTTTAGTTAAAATCCATCCATTCCTTTAAGAGATACAGTGCAGACAAACCATTTTCCAACAATCTATTTTAGAATGTCTGCTGAAATTTTTACCCAGAGTGCTAAGGTTTAAAGCCACATTTAACAATGTTTACAAGTGTAAAAAAGCAAGTTCTCTGAAAGAATTAGCAAGTAAAAAATAATGCCACTTGCTAATTTTAGCAAGCTGTCAAAAAAGTTAAATATGAACCACTTCTAATAAGTACCCTCAACATATGCTTTTATGAAGAACTGAAGAAACATTGCGTCAGAATTATCATCAAATATTCCCCTTTTAACAACTCCTGTGAGTAATAATGTGTATTTATCACCCAATAATGAATTTGCTCATACTGTGCATGAAACTACCCAAATTTACATACTGCTGTTACTGGTACCAGGCTTAGGCTTGCTATCAGCATTCAACTGGTCTGATGTGCTTTTACCGGTTTCTTCCGCTGATGACTGTTCTGATTCATCTGACTCCATTTTTTCTAAGCTCAAATAACTCTGGAACAGATCAATTAACATAGGCTATAGCTAGGCTATAAGAGAGGGTATCAACATAATATATTTCTTATTTGTTCTAGGTACTCATTAGAAGCGCCTCATTGAGGCACTTCTAATGAGTTCCACAACATACATTTTTATAGAGAAATAAGAAAAATATCAGGGCCCAGTTGTTCAAAGCTAAAGATGTCGTTAGTTAACGATTCGTTAAAATTTACATCGGGTGATATGCAAATACGCTGAAATTTTTTGCAGAAAAAATGTGAGTAGCTTTTGCAGTGCAAAAGCTACTCACATTTTTTCAGCAAAAAATATCAGAATATTGTCTATTGAATCCGCTAAAACAGTTAACGAAATGACCCTTAACGAGCCCATTAAGCTAAAGATGCTTTGAACAACTGGGCCCAGTAGTTTTCGGTTGAAAAAAAAAAAAAAAAAAAAAAAAAATCCATATCTTGTATGAGTTAGCATTCTCTGGGCTAATTCAGCTTGACAATTTGCAGAAAATAAGAAAAAAATATTTCAATGTCATCTGCTGAATTCTGCAAGGTGATTTGGGTAAAACTTCATGCTTTGACAGGATCGCCACCCAGTGCTTGCACTAACTGTCAAAATCAAGAAGTCCCAGGACTTTCTAGCTCCAATATCTGGAAGTTCTGGTGATCAAATGTTTTCACTCACTTTCAGAAACTCAGCCTCAATATTCTTAAACTCTCATTTATGGAGTAAAACCACCATTCTTAAGCTAAATAGCACATAAATTCATTCTAAATTTTTGTTATAAATGACTAAATATATTTAAAAGTTGGGAGTCCCAGACTGCCTGACACTGATTTTTGGAAGTCCCAGGGCAATTTTTGGGAGTCTCTGACTCCCAAACTTCCCTTAATGCAAGGACTGGTGGGCCACTCTGTAAGAAACAAAATTTCCTAACTTTTCACTGGCTAAATGCTTCCCTGATCAAAGTGCTTAAAATTTAACAGACTTTTCCTCAACTTGCAGTAGAAGAATGATTAATTCTATTTTTTAGCACATAAAACATACCACCCTTATGGTTCAGTTCGAAAATAAAATGCACTTCAAGTTTTGGGCATTGTGTTTTCTGAAATGAACATTAACTTGTAATAATGCTGAGTGAGCAAAAAAAAAAAAAAAATACAAGATTTTCAATCACTCAAAAATTGATAAAATAACTGCCACTGCCAAACAATTTTGGCCCAAAATTAGAACAGTCCCTGGCTTTTCCCTGACTTTCTTAGTATTTAAAATTTCAGACTATTTTGCAGCAAGAGGGCCACTGTGCAGTCAGACTCAGATCAGCCTGTTCAGCAGCAGAAACTGATAAGTGTCTTTGCAGGGTCCTTGGATAGCCATAGATTTTATTTGGAATTTTCATTGGGAACCAGTGATTTATTTACAATTTTATACCTATGCGTCCCAGGACTCGCTTGGGCTATATAAAGTGAGTCCTACTAGAAAATCATTGCGTCCGTTATAGAATTTTCCACTATAACTTTGTGAGTCCTGGGACTCGCTGAGATTTAAAATGTGAGTCCCAAAGCAAAAATGTGAGTACGGGACTCGGGATGCGCAGGTAAAAAAATCACTGGGGAACATGTGATTTTGAAATGTTTTGCCCTGGCTCAGTACTGTATATCATTAAATCTTTGAATAAAATTATTTACAATCAAAGGTACATATATTTGCTCATTTATCTATTCCAATGATGACTAGAATCAAATAAAATTGAATTGAAAATTTGAAATCTGTGTTCCAAATTGTTTGCTTTTTGAACACTCATGTGATATTTGCCTGGGATATTCTTTTGAAAACGCTTCTACTTGTTTTTCTGTCTTCTACTGTCGTGAAAATCAATCAATAAGATCGCTGGTTCCAATATAGAGGGTGGGCGTGTTACTCTCTATATGGGGCATGTGGGCTTGCATCTATAATTAATTTTTTTTAACACATGTGAAAAGATTGATCATTTGGCTCTTTTCTGGCCTTTTCTGGTGTTTTTAGCATCAGAAAGTTCCCTCTAAAAAAAGAAATTTTTCAACCAATCGCATCCGAGGGTATACAGAGGCCCTGATGCTAATTTGACTATCAGATGCAAGGGTGATCTTTGAACTTCATACATATGCAATAGTTCATGAAAAACTTGCCTTTTATTCAGTGCTTGCATTAAGGGAAGTCTGGGAGTCATAGACTCCCAAAAACTGCCCTGGGACTTCCAAAAATCAATGCTAGGAAGTCTGGGACTCCCAACATTTAAAGATATTTAGTCATTTCTAACAAAAATTTGGAATGAATTTATGTGTTATTTAGCTTTAACAATGGCAGTTTTACTCCATAAATGAGAGTTTAAGAATATTGAGGTTGAATTTCTGAAGGTGAGTGAAAAAATTTGATCACCAGGACTTCCAGATATTGGAGCTATGAAGTCCCGGGACTTCCTGATTTTGACAGTTAGTGCAAGCACTCTTTTATTGGGTAAAAGCCAACTGGAAATCGAGGCACTGTTACGCTAAGTTTACGTAGATTTTCCGCAATCTGGGAAATTTTGGAAGTAAGTCATCCCTTCCCTCATAGATGCCATACCTCACATTGTGAGACAAAATCTCACAGAATTTGCGTGCCATTTAATAAGCTATTTTTTGAACAACTAGAAATAAATCACACATTAGTATGGCTATCCCGAGCTTAATTCATTAAAATAATGGCTTTTAACTTACTTATGTAAGTTTGAAAGTGATTTTCATAAAAATTTCACAGAATTTCATCAAATCTCCCCTAAAAATTTGCAAAATCTCATAGATTTCTGTCAACAGCTAATGGCATGTATGTTCCCTTTGTGTTTCATATGCATCATCAAGTAATTTATTGATTACTTTTATAATGAATCAAATGTTAAAACATTATTCTTTTAATAAAATCAGTTTATCATAAAATATAAAGTTTTTGATGAAAAAAACTGGCTTCGAAATCGGCTTATTTGACACTATGTCAGACCAGCAATCCCGTTTTGCTACATATGGTGACCTCCCCAATGTTGCTCATACGACAAAGCTCTAGGTGTCATCATTGAGTTATGGTTAGCTTATCCAATGAAATAGCGTTTTTTATTATAGCTCATTCCAGGACTTTTTTTTTGTGTGTGTGTGTGTGGGGGGGGGGGGGGGGGGGGTTGAGGTTTTATGGCCCAGTCAACCCAATGGGGTCATGTCTAGCGTGGTCAGTTTACCTAACCACACGTTTACTGGGCAGGCTTAGTCCTCTAAGCGGTTAACCAGTATTGTGCACATTTTGCCAGAAACTGACAACTGCCCTTCTTGAATCAGCGGAAGGGAGAGAATGACCATAGAAAATATTTCATGATCAATCTCCACAAAAGAATGTTGCCGACCTCGGCGGGGGTTGAACCCGCGACCTGGTCTCCAGTCGGATGGGTATCCAACTGAGCCACTGAGGTCTTTTCATGCCTGGACTGGTTTTATAAACGACACAAGGTAATTTACAGGACTGATCTAACAAACAATTTCACACTGAAATATCAATACATTTGACAGGAGTGTATAGATAAGGTATCGTGGGCTCCCAGATTGACTTTTATCGATGTATCATCTAGTGATGGGTCGATGATCGAAAGAACTCGAAAATCGATCGATTTCTCCCACATTTCAAGCGCTCGAGCAGAATCCTAAATTTTCGATTAATCGAAATACAAAAAGTGCCGAAAATAGCCGAAGTTACTTTCACTTTTGTTTTCCGAGATACGATGATGCAATTTGAGAGTTACGTATCAATTATTTTTTGCATTACCAGCTAAATTTTATCACAGTGATGATAAGAATAATAAATAAAATGTTTTTTTAGTTGTCTCAGCGGTGTTTTACTGTTTAAAACATTTATGCGGATGATTAAAATCCTTCGAATTTGTCAGGTAAGCTTTTCTTGTCTTCTTCAAAATGGCGGACAGACAGCTATGGATTCCGGGGAAAAAAACAAGATGAAGAGTTTGGAAGTACTTCGGCTTCCGTAAAATCGGTGAACCCCACCCCCCGTCCCCACCCCCCCAACAAGATAATCTAGACATGTCAAAGGCGATCTGCCGCATTTGCAGAAAGGAATATGCATATAAAGGTTGGCAATTGCCACTTTTTTCATAAGATGTAGCTTTTCAAAAAACGGGAAACTGGGAAACTATAAAATCTGCGAGATCTCTACTTGCTTTAAGTTTAAATGACATAATATAAACAATCCAAGTTTTTCATGCAAGTGATTAGAGATTTCTATGAAGTATGATTATAAAATATTTTAGTCACATATAAATTCTTTTTTCTGGAAGGAGTGGAAGGTCAAGAATGCACACCACATTCAAATAATACTCAAAAGAGAGGCTATAAATTCCTTTGGTTGACATGATCTGGTATCTGCCAGATTTGTTTAGTAGTAGTTCCCTCTGTCTTTATCGTTTTGATTTAAGAATACTGAGTAGATCTAAATGATCAAAAACTTCACAGAACATCTTATCTATCTATCTATAGCCGAGCTGGCTAGCGCAGTCGGTAACAACTTTAAGGTAAGGACTTAAGGGTGTAAAATGTTATATATACACAATCCTCATCAACCGATTTCGATTCGATTATTAGTCACTTACTATGAACTGATCATCGATTATGAAAATCCAACCGATTCCCATCACTAGGATACCCAGCCTTACATTGTACAGAGTAAAAGCCAATTTGTTACCCCAAACTGTTATTATTCATTACGAAATTCAAGTATTAACATTTTTTCAGTCATAAAGTACATGTATTTGTTTGATAATCCTTAATGGCTTACTACATTGCACATTAACTCCACGCCTCTATTTAGGTGAAAACCCTCATTTTAGACAGGAGGGGAAAATTCCTGATTTTCATAACAGGAGTTCTGATGTTAGTGGCGAACATCAATACAAGGAAACTCCACTAAAACATCAGTCCTACTGATCACCGCAGGACATCGCAAGACACCTTTATTTACTATAAAATACCCACCAGATGAAATAAAAATGCCTTTCAATGCATAACAATAATAAAATAAACAGCTATTACTTATATTCCAGTCTCTTATATTGGCCAAAGATATCTTAATTATGTCTTTGGAGTACACATATTTATTATCGGAGGTCGCTCTACCTGTATCGGACACCGCAGGACATATTTATTTACTATAAAATACCCACCAGATGAAATAAAAATGCCGTACAATGCATAAAAATAATAAAATAAACAAATATTACTTGTATTCCAGTCGCTTATATTGGCCAAAGATACGTTATGTCTTTGAAGTACACATCGAAGGTCGCTCTCTACATGTAATGGACACCGCAGGACATATTTAGCACAGATACCTATTAGTAATATCCATACACGCGTAAAAAGGTATAATATGAAAACACAAAAGTGGCTCATTATAGAACTTATTTATTCTGGATTTAATTTAAAATTCCTCTTGTGTTCGTCCATGCGTACATCCATCTATCCATCCGTCCTTTTTTTCTAATTCGATATCGAAGGTTACAAGTATAATTATCTTAAAACTCTTTAATGTCTGTCAATTGTCTGTAATTACTTACTATGAGAACACCCGCAAGCTTATTTGCTGATTACTTAATGATATACAGCCTAATCTGTTTAACACCAACAAATAAACTGACGCATGCTGTTGATAGATGTCACCACAAAGTTGATGATTATATTGTTTATTCTGCGAAGATGGTCGTTTTATTTGTTTTTCTATCATATTAAAAGTATATAACTATTACTGAAAAAAAATATGAAAGCAGAATTCGCAGAATTCTATGCAGTATTCTGCTGAAAACGGCCCTTATTAGGGCCATATAAATCTTCTGAAAGAAAATCCTTATAATGTCTATCCAATCTCCACCCCACGTCCCCCCCACCAACCCCACCCCCCCCCCACTCTTTTAATGTCATAATGGACCCAAAGTAAATAAGATCCAACACGATTCAAAATGAATGAATGAAGGAAGGAAGGAAGGAAGGGGGAATAAACGATTGAATAAATAAAAATAAACGATTGAATAAATAAAAGTAATCTAATTAAACTATGATAATGTAAGTGATTAAAGGTAATCAACGGAGATCGGTAGTCCTTTAATCCCTAGAGAATCAACTGATTAAAGGCAATCAACGAAGTTCAGTAGTCCTAATCACACCTCCACGAGTCGCAATTTGAACTCTAGGTATTTGCTGCTATGCAATTACACTTGCGCGGTGCCAGCTGGAAACTAAGGATAAAATTTTATAGTTAGATAATTTTTTATCCTTGGGCTAACGTGACAGGTCGCATATAATGTAAAATGAAAATAATTTTGTAACAACAAACCAATGTTTAACACTGTGATATTCATTGATATTCATACTGAGGCAAAACCATACCATATTGACCAACCATTTTTCAGCAATGTCTATTCAAAGTACTATAAAAGATATAAAATACACTTTTACACATTTTTCAAGTCAAAATGTATCAGATATATAGAAAAAAAAGGTGTCCTGCGGTGATAAGAGTGACCCCTAAAACACTGGAGATTTAAAATTCATACAATGAAAGTTCAATAAAAGAATTTGATAAAGACCAGTTTATCATCTCTTTAAGGCATGTACATTCTCCCATACAGAGGCTAACAAGCTAGGTCACTCATAATCTTATAAGACCGTCTAAAAAGGGTTTGATACTGATCCTTGTTCTGTGGTTTGTAAATTGTACGAAATATTCCGGCGCGAAAAGTTTCTGCGACGAAACGACCACGTCTAACTGCAGATATTTGCTCACCCTGGAAGAGCTGCCGCCTTTGATATTTTGACAAAGAAAAAATGGTCCCGACGAATAAAGACACAATGTCATAAAACAAAAAACAAAAGCAACAAAGTTAAGAACCTTAGATATCAAAACTTTTCAAAATACATGCATCTGTTCACCCATGCGGTTTTATTTACTTCCGGTTAGACACGAAAAGATAGAATAGAATCGGTCCTACTAATCACCCCATGGCACCCCACGGCATCAAAATATATGCATATTTACCATAAAATATGTGTTTTAGATGGACAAGAATAGTTTTGCAATACTATAGACATCTTAACAAACAGAGAATTTATATTGAGGACTTGTGTTTGATTTAAAATATTATGTTTAAAACTCGGTAATAGCTAAACAGCGAAAGGAATGTTCCTTTCGCGAAAGGAAGGTTTTTTCTACGAAAGGAAGATATCAATGGGGCCCAGGGAGGTATTTTATGTATCTAGTGATACTATTGAGACAATTTAGTGGATATGGGGTACTTTTTCAAAAAGGTAGGTACACGGGGATTAAAGGGAGCGTGTCTTTCAAGGAACAAACTGTCATTAAACGGTCGGGTATAAAAGTCAAGTCCGATCCGATCCGCCGATCATTTTTCTGCCGATCATAAATGTTATTTTTGTCATTATATCTAAACTATGATTCAAATATCCAGTATATCAGTTTTATATTATCATACATTGCTTAATTAATATTCGACAAAAGATATTTCTTTTTTCAATGCTTTTGGATTTGATTTTTAAGCAGTTTTCTGCCTTCTAGGGGTATAAAAGCCAAGTCCAGTAAATATATAAAAAAAAAATCATAGTTTTCTCAGTAGTGAAGCTAATATATACAGAGATCAGTTCTGTCTCAGAGAATAAATGATCACTTAAACATAATTAATAAAAAAAAAGGTAAGAGAAAAGTCCAGGGAGTGCCGCAATCACAAACCGCAGCCCTTCCCAGACCCCAAGAGGAAGAGGAAACCGACAAATCTGCACTGGTCACCCCTGTCTTCAAGAAGGGAAATAGATCATCGCCGGCAAAATACAGACCCATCTCTTTGACATCCATTGTATGTAAAATCCTAGAGCATGTTGTCCACAGCTGCGTTATAAACCATTTTGAAAGAAACAACATCCTCACAGACTCACAGCATGGTTTCAGAGAACGACAATCGTGTGAGACACAGCTTCTTCTCACCATCGACGACCTGGCAAAGGGACTTGACGACAGACAACAAATCGACTTCTCCAAAGCCTTTGACAAGGTGCCCCATCAACGCCCTCAAGCTGAAGCACTACGGAGTCAGGGGACACCTTCTGGAGTGGATTGGAGATTTCCTATCTGCTAGGACGCAGGAAGTTGTAATTGAGGGCCAGAAGTCATCACCATGTCCAGTGACGTCAGGAGTCCCGCAGGGCACGGTCCTTGGGCCTCTCCTGTTCCTTGCCTATATCAATGATATGCCAGAGTGTGTCACAGATAAAGTTATTTGCTGATGACAGCCTGGTCTATAGGAAGGTCCAACAGAGTTCTGATTGCCGTGCACTGCAACAAGACCTAGACAACCTCCAACAATGGGAACAAAAGTGGCAGATGTCCTTCAATGCAGATAAATGCGAAGTCCTGCGCATAACAAACAAGCGTCGACCAATCTTCTCGGACTACTACATCCATAATCAGAAGCTGGCTATAAAAACAGATGCAAAGTACCTAGGCGTCACCATCAGCAGCGACCTGTCTTGGGCAAAGCACACAGATAACATAGTCAAAAAGGCAAATTCCACCATGGCTTTCCTGAGAAGAAACATCAGAAGTGCCCCACAGTCAGCAAAGGATAAAGCCTACAAGACATATGTGCGCCCGACGCTGGAATACGCCTCTACAACTTGGGCATCAAAGACAGCCACACTCAGCCAGAAAATTGAGATGGTTCAACGGGCGTTCCGCACGGTTTGTGATGAACGACTACAGACGCACAAGTAGTGGCACTGCAATGCTGGAGACACTCAATTGGGACACCCTGGAAAGGCGCAGAGACCAAGCCAGGCTGACCATGATGTTCCGCATTGTACATCAGCTAGTGGATATACTGACCCCATCATCACAGACAGGCAGGACCCGTGGCCATGACACCAGATTCCAACAAATCCAGACACGTTTTGCAGGGTACCAGAACAGCTTCTTTCCGTGTACCATCGTCTTATGGAATCAACTTCCACAGTCAGCCGTTAGCCAGACAACGCTGGATGCCTTCCAGAGTCACCTGGCCACCCTCTCACCCTAGATGCCCCCACGTTTTTACTTTTTAGATGTTTTTAACCTACTGTACATACCACTTTTTATCCGGAGAGCATGGGCCACTCCAACTACATTGCGAGAATACTCAAGTATTGAGGGAGGCAATTAATGAAGATGATGATGATGATGAAATCCAAACAAAGCACAAACCGAACAAACGTACGAAAAGCACTAAGATTAGCTTTCTCTTCCCCAAGCGAGGTAACCGCAATACTAAAAGGACTAAAAAACACAAGAACAAAATGACACACGGATTAGAATAAACCACAAAGCAACAAAGAGTAAGACTAACACCGGGACCACCGCCTTAGAACGGTTAGTAGAGTAAACCACCGGGGGTTTTAAAGCACTTTTACAGCTAGCTAACTTCACCCTGGCTCCCGATGCTACTCTTAATACAGAAACACATAAAAATTCGGTTCGCATAAAGGCTCCCAACTCAGTCAATGCATCA
The DNA here is from genome assembly GCA_964016985.1 of Anodontia alba. NCBI lineage: Eukaryota > Metazoa > Mollusca > Bivalvia > Lucinida > Lucinidae > Anodontia > Anodontia alba. The sequence continues at coordinate 57,869,680 of OZ024835.1, forward strand.
AAGCGAAAACATAAAAATCAAATTAATCACTATAATAAACAAAGACGAGTACTCATGGCTAATTCTACTGTATGCCAGAGTAAATGAAAACCAATAGTTGAACCACGGCGGGACAAGACAAAGACATACCGTCAAGCCCCAACCCACTGGTTAAAGTTTTACGAAGAGGCCGTCATTGAGTCTGAGGCCCGAACCGCCGTCGTGCAATTAAAGAGTAAAGCATAGCCATCAACAATGATTGGGTTGACAACTAGGCATGCAGTCTGCCGCATAATATCCAGGTTATAGCCAATTCTTTTTTAACGGTTAATAAGTTTTCTGAATTGCTCCGAAAAGTTAGATTTACCTACAATTTTTCTAAATCTGTACACTAAGTCACCGTAAAATTCTGGTTCCCATATACCTTGTTGCAGAAGTGTTTTCAGACTGACGCTATATTTTTTTAACAAGCCACTGTGTCTGCGATAAAATTTCGAAAACGCCTTATGAAGTTTAAAATAACGATAGCCCTGCCAAAGAAGTTTGGCAGTAAGGGCTTTATTACGGTAGTTAAAGTTATTAAGATTTGAAGAAGCTCTGGCGAATCTAATAAGTTGAGATATGTATCCCCCATATGAGGTACTCCGGGGGACATTGCCATCCAGAAAAGGAAAATTGACTATATCAAAATCAAAATCGTCCCGTTTATCATAAATTTTGGTGGAAACTGTACCATTAGATATACATAGATTCAAATCCAAAAAAGGTGCCTCGGTATCGGAAGAATTTGCCTTATTTAATTGGAGTTCTGTAGGGTATATCCGGTCCACCATTTGGTCAAAGTAAATATTGTCAATATTTAATAAATCATCAAGGTATCTTGAAGTTGAATTGAAAGCCTCAATAATGTCAGCCTGATTTTCACGTGAGATAGACTTCATGAAATCTCTCTCATAACAAAAAAGAAACAAATCTGCAACAAGAGGAGCACAATTAGTTCCCACCGGAATACCAATAGTTTGCCTATAAAGTTTAGTTCCAAATCTAATAAAAATATTATCCAAAAGATAAACAAGGGCATCACAGACTTTTTGACACGACCATAAATTGTGATTATTATATACACCAGAAGTGAAAAAAGCACATTCTTCGTTGCAAGCCAAATATTGGGTATTCTCCCGAATAAACGTTCGGTTAATTAAATCAATAAGTTTATCTTTTATAAGATGATGAGGTAACGTAGTATACAGTCTAGAAAAATCATATGTAGACAATTTAGAAGCCTGAAAGTTTTTAGATTTAAATTTATTGAGAACATCATTAGAATTTTTAATTGACCAAAAATAGTTAATTCCGTCCCTTTCGTAAACAGTATCATAGTATCTAATCCAATGTTTTTTAACAGCAGTAAGGCATGAAGTTAGCAGTTTGGACAAAACATGTAGTCGTACATGAACTAGAATTAGAAACGAAATGTGCTTTATAAGGCCGTTTATGAAGTTTCGGTAACCAGTATAACGTAGAAAGTCTGTCTTGCTTTTCTTTAATACTCACTGCAAACTTAGCAGTAATATCGATAGAATTGGTATTGACAATAGATCGCTCGTCAGTAGAAATCCGTTCATATGTTTTGGTACTACCAAGTTCTTGTATCAGAGTATTGATATAATAAAGTCGTCACACAACAACAACATTATTAGCAGCTTTATCAGCTATCCTTCCTATGAAATTCTTGGATGCCTTGTTTCAAATATTGAAAAGATAATTTAGGCTTAGGAGGGAGAATATCAAGGTTATTAGAGTAAAATAATATACGTTCATCAATGATCTTAAAAATCTTTAATTTCGAATTATTTAAAGCATTAGACTCAACATGCTCTCGTTTACACCAACGCGTACAATAATCATTAAAAGCACTGGCAATTGTTTCCCGACATTTATTGAAATCAATGTGGGCTAGGAATCTATATTTAGGTCCTTTTGAAATAACTGAACGGATTCGTGAATCAGTTATAATCTTCAAGTTACCAGTGACAATATGACCCGCTGGTTGATAACAAAATTTAGAATCTTTACAATCTCAAGAATCAGGGAAACTAGTTTCAATATCAAGATCAGAAACTAATTTATTGAAATTAAGTATAGTATTACGGATAGATTTGTTATATTTATAACAAATAATAGGAGATTCCGTGTTCTCGAAATATGAAGGTATAGATGATATAACATTATTATCTCGAAATATGGTAGGTAAATCTATGAATTCAATACCTTTATTAATGAATGGAATTTTGATGAAGTGTCTAATGTGGTTAATTTTCAAAATCAATGTAAGGACGAGGAGCATGTTGAGTATAACATCTAGTAAGGAGAGCTGCTTCATACAAATCATGTTTTCTATCATAAAATTTATTCGCCTCATCATCTAACTTACGTAATGAAGAAACAGACAGTGAAGCTAGTTTAGAAAGCATTTGATGACGTCCAGAATTTAAGAGAATATTTAAATCAAAAAGAGATAAGACATTTTTATGTTTTCGTTTAAAACTGCCATTTTGCGCTTACCATGGGATCGTTTATTTCGTTTTTTAATATCTAAAAGGGAAAAAGCATCGAAATCCGGCATTTTAGAAATATTTCCTTCATGGTAAATATTATCATTAAATCCAAGTGGAAAAGGAGTTTGTAAACGTTTAATCCATTTAAGTTCAAGTTCATGTCTTAAAATATTTTTGAATCTTTCGGTAGAATTGGACTTATGTATAAGTTTTTCAACAGGTTGAACCAAAACTTTACTAGAAGATCAGTACTCCGGAAATGTTGATAACGAAACGTATAAATTTTCTTTGCTTTTTTGATTTTAAGCAAATGTTCCTTAAACCTTGTTTTAAGGGCCCGTTTGGTCTGTCCAACATACTGCATTCCTCAGCCCCTTCGCTGCAAGTGAGAACATATATAACATCCTCTGATTTTCAGTCTAAATCAGAATTGTTTACAACTGAAAATTGTCTATGATTAACTGAGGAAATTATAGTTGACTGACAAATTAAATGATTGCAGCAGGTACAACTCTTGGTATTGCACTTAGAAATATTAGGGTATATACTGTTCCTTTTATACGGATTCTTATATTTTAGAGGTATAGGAGATTTAATTGGAGAAAGTCTAATTCTAAGGTGATTACTGAAAATATTATAATTGGAAGCGCCATATAAATTTATAGATGATACAGAGTGAAGTTTCAAAGGTGAAACGTTAACAGTAGGTAACAGAGAGTAAGTAGCGATGCAAACAGGCGGTAGAACCGATGCATACAGAGTATAGCAACAACCGACAATACATAACTAAGTCTAATACAAGTCCAAAGAAACGTAAAGTAAGAAATTGTTATAAACGGGATACGAATACCGGTAAATATCTAACCTTCAACGAGGTATAAATTAGAATCATGAGGGAGAGGAATACGAGAGGCGATTGTAAAGTGCAAACTCTAACTCCTAGGAACATTCCTAATACTCCGAAAATAAATACAGCTTTCTCGCCAAAATCAATCGTTAAGCGTAATATAGAAAATGGACTAGAATCAGTGTAATAGGATGCGCACAGATTCTCCCTCTGGTCGTAAAGAAAACAGAAAAACGAAACTGTCTCGACCAAAACCTAGGCGTAAAATATCTCTCATAAATGACCCATCAAAACTGGATAGGGAAAATAATACAAGAGAAAATTTACTCTATGAAAATACATTGAGTTACCAGTCTTCAGAAAAAAATCTGTTCAGGAACGATTAAAAACAAAATCACCTATTAAATGTAATAAGCTAGATAAGAAATCAGTAAAAATAATATCACCCATTAAATTGAATGTGTCAGATAGGGACGATGGCGATATTAAATTAATTTTAGTACCTGAGAGAACTAAGAGAGCTTGGAGAACTCCGAGTAATTGAAAAAAATGTTCTCACTTTTATGGAACAATCTTAATGATCTAATTATAAATGTTTCCTAAAGGAAAAAAATCTAGCGGTTAGCGGTCTTCAGAATTGTGGGTATGTGCAAGGAAAGAAAGATGGGGAATGGAAGTATGGTTTAAAACTGAAACCAAGTTAAGTGACCAAGTTTACAAATACACCACAAATGGGAGAATCATTGGCTCATGGCCTAGTGCAATATAGTCGACATTTCAGTAGGAAACGTCAGAAACTGTGTATGTTGTGGACAGGTGGCAAATGCGGTCTGAGTACATCTGTGGAGATGCAACTGATTCAGATATATGGAAAAGACAAGGCTAAGCTAAATGTATCATTTTTGCAGAATCAGTAGCAAGATAATACCGTTGGGTGCGGCCTTTTCGCTATTGCTTATTGTACTGAATTTTGTTTTACGGATAAGACATGTATAGGTGAAGCAGAATTCGATAAGAGGAGGATACGGCAGCATCTTTTAAACATATGAACGGTCTTTTCCAAACCCTGCTAATTATATGGAAATTACCGTTTTCAGCTGTTTCGGAAAGCTATTTACAGCTGTACTGAATAGTAGATTAAACATTTACTTGTGGATTTTCTCGGTTAATAACAGGCTGGTTTCCGTAAAAAAATACGATTCAATGACCATACTTTTAAATTAAAACGATAGATAGATCTGATCTATATTTGTTTAGAGAAAAATCTTTTGTGCTTTCATTGACTTTAAAAACGTGATTCAGTAAACGGGAATTATTTATGGCAGAAGTCACTAAATCATCATATAGATGGCAAAATGTTCGAAATTATCTATGGTCTATATGCTAATGCTGAATCTTGTATCAGTGGGGCACATGAAATCCCAATCATTTGTAAGTGATGTTGGAGTGCGTCAGGGCGCGAAGTTGTCTCCAATATTGTTTTTTCTGTTTCTCAATGATTTTTCTGGATTTATATCTCATGCTTACAATGGTTTGAACGATATCTATGAAATGTCTAAAATTTTGCTCGGTAACGATGAAATTGAAGTATTCTTTACGTTATTATATTCTACTCTATGCCAATATAGCACTATTATTTTTGCGGAAGCTAAAGAAGAACTGTAATCAGCATTGAATAATTTTCGGTCTTTCTTTGTTTATATTCTATTGTCCACATATGACCTTTAAACATATTAACAACGGAGTGCATGGCCCAAGAGGTAATGGTTTTCGAGGCGAAAACGGCACTTTGCTTATGCGACCAATTAATCTTATCGATTTTGACCGTAAAAATCATCTTCAAAACAAACCTAATATATCGTAAAAACACCACAAGACTAAGAATCTAATACACAATCATAAAATCTAAAACTTACCTTATCGATGAAAATAAGATTCACTATGAATCGTCTAAAGAACTCGTCAATGCAACTTGATAGAGAACTAATCTTAGTGTTTTTCGTACGTTTGTTCGGTTTGTGCTTGTTTAGATTTGTCGGTTTCCTCTTCCTCTTGGGGTCTGGGAAGGACTGCGGTTTGTGATTGCGGCACTCCCTGGACTTTTCTCTTTCCTTTTTTGATAGTTTGGGTTTCTGTTATGTCTGTCTTCAGCTTTTTGAAAAATGACATACCAGTAGAGGGCGCTACAGTCACTTATTTGACCAAAAGGAAGCGAGGCCAGTCACTGCATCTTATGGTAACTGCTTACAATGGTCAGGCCTTAGACATTGGTGAGAGTTCTGTTTGTTTGGGTACTCTATGCATCTTTCATATAATGGCCAATTTACAAAGAATAATCTATAGAAGACTTTTGGAACAGGCTAGAAAAGCTATGTTTTCAGTCTTGAGGAAAATAAAAGTAAAAAAAGAATTGCCTTTGGAAACAATGAACACACAAAATCACGAAAATCGGAGACTCGGTTCGATTAAGTCTCTTCATATGCAACACTGTAGTTTGAGAGGCTGCATACGCCCCCTAGCACCGGCTTAAAGCGGTGTTCGATTTTCAAAATAATCAGGATGGGCTCAGTGATCCCAAAGGAAAAGAAAATATAACCTGCACTATGACGATGTGCGGAGAACATTTTTACGGCCGCCACACGGCATAACACCAGCTACAGTAGAGTAAAATAAAAGTAAAAAAGAATTGCCTTTTGAAACAATGAACACACAAAATCGCAAAAATCGGAGACTCGGTTTGATTGTGTTTCTTCATATGCAATACTGTAGTTTGCGAGGCTGCATACACCCCCTAGTACACCGGCTTAAGCGGTATTCGATTTTCAAAATAACCATATGGGCTCAATGATCCCAAAGGAAATAAAATATAATCTGCACTTGATCCCAAAGGAAATAAAATATAACCTGCACTATGATGATGTACGGATAGAAATCTCGTAAATTGCAGTTGCCAATATATTGGCTATATTTACAGCTGCAGCTACTTGATAGCTAGTCTGTACTTACATGTATATTACTTTATGGGTCTGAAGTAGCAGGTTCCGAAAATTCTTAAACACTAGAAAGATTATGTGCCCAGTTTTACAAGATCATCTTTAAAATGTTAAAATGACAACAGCTAATTTTATGTTATATGTTGAGCTTAGAAGGTACCCTATTAATATTTTGTGTACATCAAGAATGGTTGGATTCTGGCAAAGAATTGTAAATGGTAAACAAGACTAGATTGCTTTTAAACTATACAAGATTGTACTTTCAACGTATCAGAGAGATTTCATCCTAAATGGCCGTTAATTGTAAAAAGACAGTTTTATTAATCCCCGCCGCGAAGCGGAGAGGGGAATATAGGAATGACCTTAGTCTGTCCGTTCGTTCGTCCGTCCGTCCTGTCCCGTCCGTACGTAACAAAAATGGATTCCGTTTCATATCTTTTGAAAAGATAAGTTTATTGGATTCATATTTTATATACAGGTATATAATCATAAAATGTAGGTCAAGTTCGATTTAGGATAAAATTCACAAATTATGATGGGAGTTATTTTTTAACTTTGAGAAATAGTTTCCGTTCGATATCTTTTGAAAAGATTAATATGTTGGATTCATATTTTATACACGGATATATCATTAAACAGAGGTCAAGTTCAATTTAGGGTAAAATCCTTTCATCTCCTCTACTCTCTCTCTTCTATCTCTTTTCTCCCTTTCTCTGGGAGACGACACAAAATGACCCTCAAGGGTTGACGTGTCGTTAAACCCCAACACAATCAATCAAATTAAGGGAGTTAGGGCCCTTTTTCAACTTTGAAAAATGGTTTCCGTTTGATACCTTTTGAAAAGATTAGTGTATTGGATTCATATTTAACACACAGGTATATAATCATAAAATAGACGTCAAGTTCGATTTAGAGTAAAATCCACCAATTATTATCGGAGTTATTGCCCTTTTTCAGCATTTCAGTTTCCATTCGATATCTTTTGAAAAGATTAGTGTATTGAATTCATATATTATACACAGGTATGTGTGTATCATAAAATATAGGTCAAGTTCAATTTAGGGTAAAAGCCACCAATTATTATGTGACTTATGGCTCTTTTCAAACTTGAAAATGGTTTCCGCTCGATATTTTTTTGAAAAGATTAATGAACTGGATTCATGTTTTATACACAGGTATATAATCATAAAATATAGGTCAAGTTCGATTTTGGCTAAAATTCGTCAATTATTATGAGTTATGGCCCTTTTTCAACTTCAGTTTTAGTGAAATGCTTGTGTCCGGGTGGCCCCTGGGCGGAGGCATCTGTGTCATGTTGACATATTTCTAGTTTAGTTTGAGTTACGGGTTTCTATGACATCATCAAAATTACACCTAGAAATAAGCATAAAACGTAATATAAAAGCAAAGGGGGAGGGGCACAAAGGTTGGTGGCTAATTTAGCCTGACAAGCAACCTGCCCCATATAACTACTTCTCATGTGTGCCAAAATATTTACTGGGAGCCATTGAATGAGAAAAATACTCTAGAGAAAGACAATCTCTTATCAGCTATATGAAATATCACCGTTTCCATGGCAACTTGTAATAAAATGTTGGATTAAGAGGGTAGGCATAGTAAATTATCTGTATGTCAGACTATATAGATCAATAATATTGGTACCAAACAGAAGGATGGAAATTACCCTAAAATTTGATACCCAAATATGCATATCACGCATTTTCATGTTGACGAGTATTAGTTGAGCCAGTGCATAACAAAACCTACAATAAGACTTGTGCGACCAGCGAAGACTCAGATCAGCCTGCGCACTGGATAAGTCTGATCAGAGTCTTCGCTGATCGCATTTGCCTTCTACAGCCTCTGGGCTATCTAAAGAGGGATAAACGAGAACCCTTATCGGTGGATTTATAGGCTGATCTGAGTCTTTTCAGGTCACACAGGCCTATTTGTAGGTTTTGTCGTTCAATGAGTTAATATCCATCGGGCGCACAACGTTAAAACAACGTCGATTCAAGGTTGATTCAACCTTATGGCATCAATCAACGTTGAATCGACGTTGTTTCAATGGTGTGTGCCTGCTGGGTACTTACTTTATGACGAAAGAATTAGTGAAAACAAGAAAATTTAAATAAACTAGATTGTGCTTAATGCAGATTTATAAAATGCCAGGGCCAAATAAAAGTTTATAAACTGTATTTCTGTTTATGATCCATATATGTTAATAAGCTCATTTGCAAATTCATATTCATGAATATTCATTAAAACTAATGGTTTGATAAAAAAATCATCAACATTCAGAAAACAAAGTCGTTGTAAACATGTATTAATTTGTTTCCTTGCTAGTTTTGGTGGATTATTCTTATGTTTTTTTTTTTTTTTTTTTTTTTTGTTTTTTTTTGTTTTTAGAAATTAGTATGCCTGGTACTGGTAGTCAGTCAGGTAGAAATGCTAATACAAACAGGGATTCCAGGTTAATTAGTATAACATGCCTTGCCTTAATTTGGGCTCATAAAGGGCCTGTTTATGACATAAATATTTTTTTTTTGTCAAGTTACAGAACATGTAATGCGTTTTTGTTTGCAATCATTATTCCGCGTAATTTTGCCTTCTATTTTTTTCTTGAATAATATTTCTTATTCCTAAGAAGGATATATTGAGGATGATTTAATTCCTTTATTTGGAGCCCATATGGGGTCAATATGTCTTCATAATGTCAATATGTCTTAAACCGGCGCTAGGGAGCGTATGCAGCCTCGCATACTATATAGTGTTACATATGAAAAGACTCAATCAAACCGAGTCTCCGATTTTCGTGATTTTGTGTGTTTTTTGGTTTTCTTTTTTGACTTTTATTTCATAATGCCAATCACATTTTTATTTTTAGTCCCGGCTGTTAATTTTATATTTTTATATTTGAACTAGTTCTGCCTATTGGTTTGGTTGATATCTCAGCTCAAACCATACAGGAGGTATGTAGAAGCACACACAAAATTAAGGAGCCCAGAAAGGGTTGAAATGTCTTCCTTATTTCATAACAATGTAACTTATCACGCTCCCAATTTTATTTGCTATTTATGAAGTCTGAGCCACTTATTTTCTTCAGAACTTTAGGGATTGGATTAAACAAATAGAAAAATATTGTAAGTTAACAAATTTACCTGAAGCATGAAAGAAATTGGTTGCTTTTCAGGCAAGTAAAGGGGCAGTTAGTGGTTATATTCAAAGGTATATGGATGCATTACCACAAAATACTTGGAATGGTTTAAGGGGAGAATTGGCAAAAAGGTTTTCAGACGTAACTGATTCTCAATATGCACTGAGTTTATTGAGGTCAGAAAAAGGTAAAAGAAAAGTCCAGGGAGTGCAACAATCACAAACCACAACCATTCCCAGACTATCGGACTCAGAAATAGGTTTATTCATGCAGAAGGGAAATCGTATTGCAGTGGAATGGAAAGATTGGACCATTTCCACCAACTTCTTCGCATGAAAGGCTGGTAAAATTATAACAAAACTTATAACATTCCCTGGTAATATTTAGGTATATACTTTAGGATAGTTTGATGATATTTGGAATGTATGTAGGACAAACAAACTGTCGTGTTCAAGAATGGTAATTCACATTGCCTTAGTTTTCGAAATTGTGTACGCTCGATAACTGCGGTACACTTTGAGATAGCTTTATGATTCTTGGTTGGTATGTGGGACAGGTTAAATGGGTGTCGCCTCTAATAATGGGTGTCACCTCTAATAAGAATATAGGGAACTGTGTGAAAAAAATAGGATCATGGTTTGTAGTATTCCTATAAACATGCACTGAGAGAGGTCAAACTTGGAAAGCCTTTCCTTTTGAAAGGAAACTTTATTCATTTGGCCGCACGGAGCAATGCGAATCCCGAATCCATGCGAATATGTCCTGTCCAAGATATGTAAAATTTTGGCTAAAGTAGTCGCCTATCTAATTCAGACATGGTTAGTTATCCCCTTCTACAAGTATTTTGTACGTAAATGACGGTAGCATACTTTGTGATGTCACCATGACGTCAATTCTAAAAAGAAAAAATGGCAACATATTTTATGTGAAAGAACATATTTATAATGTTGAAAATGTATTTGGATCAATTTTAACAAGATTTGCACACGGGAGCCCAAAATTCGATACAGCGGCCAACACTAATACATCTTCATGATAATATTTCCCTAAACTGTGCCTAAATATTGGCTTCTTGTACTATCGGAAGAATTTCATAGGGACTCAATCGAATCAGCCTTGGTGAACGAGCCATCGATGTTCGAGGCATTGAAGTTTTACTGTACTTATTTAACCCTTGTCATGCTGAATAAATTAAGATGTCACGCCCACTTCTAATTTCCAGCCAATCAGATTACTCGATTCGGATGTTTGATAGAAATTCACATATTTAATGACAAACAGTGTAGATCCAGATCAGTTGGCTTCTGAAGAAGCATGTCATGTTCAACAAGAGAAGGGTTAGTATTTCATATAAAGACTGAAACATATCAAATGTACAAACATGTCACAGACTGTAAATGAATACTCTAGCTATTGAATCAGTTTCAGCTATAGACAGTTGTGTAATTCGGGGTTTCATTAATATAGTGGAGCAACGTTTTTGAAATATGCGAGCGTTATTTTTGCTTTCCCTCCTTTTACTCACTGGATCACGTAAGTAGAGTCTCTATTTGAATCCTCGGCAACATTCATTCATGGATATTGATCATGAAATATTTTCTACGGTCATTCTCGCCCTTTCGCTGATTCAAGAATCAGGATATGCCTGAAAAAGTTTACCTCCGTTTTGCCAAGGGAGACAACTTTTGTTTCCCTGTTTATTTTCCTGCGCATAAAGTCCCATCTGAAAGGAGTCTACTCTAAAAGGAAAGAATTTGCTCCCACGGGGAGCAAAAGAATTTGCTTCCACGGGGAGTAATTTTTTCCCTTTTAGAATAGACTACTTTTCAGAAGGGAGGCAAAACCATTTCGACAGAGTTGCTTCTCCTGAAAATAGATATTACTACTAATTAGTTTCAACAGAAAATCTGTATAGTGAAATTTGTTGGAAGACATTAGAAAGTAGAAAGAAAAAACAAAAACTTGTTCTCTTCTATAAGATGGTCAATAACTTGACGCCACCCTACCTATCAACTCTTATTCCCTCTACCATTACTGAAACTTCTCGTTACAATCTTAGAAATGCAAATGACATCAGAACCATCATTACACGAACTACTCAATATTACAACTCTTTTTTACCATCAACAATCAGAGAGTGGAACACCCTTCCTGAAGAACAGAGAACCTCGGCTACTCTTCTGTCCTTCAAAGCCCAGATAAATCAACACAGCACCAACGTACCGAAGTATTATTACTCCGGAGATCGCCAGTCACAAATATTACATACTCGCCTTCGTACCAAATGCAGTTGTCTTAACTATGACATCTACCTCAGAAATCTTACAGATTCACCACTTTGCTCATGTGGCGATATCGAAACATCCGAGCATTACTTTCTGCAATGCCGTAGGTATCGCCTGCAACGACACGAGATGTTAAGTAACATCTCGCAATTATGCCACGTATCTATAGACGTGCTGTTATTTGGTGACATTTCCCTATCAAACGAAATAAACAGCAGAATATTCTCACACGTGCAAAAGTTTATAAGAGACTCTAAAAGATTCTTATTTGTATGTGCTTAGTTTTGTCCTTCTACCGTCACTAATGTACAATATCTATTTTTTTCCCTTATCACCATGACTGCTAGGTGCTGACAAGAAACCCGATATGTAATACCCTATACCCTCTACTTATTGCGCTAATGATACAACTATAAGGCAATCATATCATGGTATGGAAATCTTAAGCACTATCAAAAAACATTTAATGTAATAAGTTAATCGCTCGGGGAGAAGAAATGTGATAGAATAGTATGCACATGGCGTTCCGCCTCACCCCCTACCCCTCCCAGTCCCCTGTACATGTATGCTCCCGATGGATGATCCTGCTGCTTTCTCTATTATGCTTGTTTAATGCACTTTTACATGCAGCGTATTGTTCCAAAACCCATAGATTCTTCGCTGTTTGCATAACAAACTTTTTTTTTTTTTTATTTATTTATTTTTTTTTTTCACATTTTATTGTTGCCTAGCTAACTATATTATTATGTGTTCTGTGCATGGATGTTAAATGCCTCTTTACCGATACTTATTACCATTTGTACAAACAATCCCAGCGGGCACACGGCGTCGGGATGGCGTCGCATCGGCGATGCGACGTGATCACGTCGCATCGACGTTGATGCGACGTCGTTTTGACGTCGTGTGCCCACTGGGATGTCTCGTGGGTATATCGGCATATATTTAGTTACCACATGACCTGCCAATATTGTACATTCTTTGCTTCTATAGCGGGAAAGGGATTCAATAAGCATGTTGCTTTCATTCCAATCCCATTAATGTGTCATTGTATGTAAATGTCATTTGCATGTCAATTGATAGATTTGAAATAAAATATGTTTAAACCACTACTAAGGCTGGCTAATCAGAGCTGAAAAGATAATCGATTATCTGTCCTGCCATTGTGATCGATAATCGCTAATTGCTGAAGATTTGGTCATAATTTTACCTGTCTAAGCATGACTCTTCCATATGTTATACTTTATTGTATGTATTTGGTCAGACAAGCCTGAGCAAACAGTGTAGACCCAGATGAGACGCCGCAAACGCGGTGACATCAGGGTCTACGCTGATTGCCACTCATCCAGCTATTTTAGACACAACAGAGGTTAGTAAACTGTACTTGTTCAAATTTTAGATAAAGTATGGTAAGGAGTTGAGGTATCTGAATACTAAAGGTAAATACGGTAAAAGAAATAAACACAGAAATCAAATGATCGATTATTAGCAAATCTTTAATGATAAGCATTTTTGTGGAATTTATCGATCAATTAATCGATTACCCGATTAATTGTGTCAGCCTTAATTACTAGCGTTTTGCAGACAGGAAGTTGCCTGCCTTCTCTGCTTTGGACGTCTTTCAGAGTCTTTGCAATTTTCTGTCAACTTTTGTCGTAACTGCTAGTACCTATGCACTATAAGTTTGATTCTATTCAGTGTTTTTTTTTTTTTTTTTTAAATCGAATATTTTTGTTTTTCCCGTTAGTAAAAAATGGCAGAAAATCATGCAGAAATTGACAGGGTAGATAAACTTGAGGCAGGTTTTCAATAAGTTCCTCTTGTTTAAATTTTCAGAAAATTTCACACTATTATGCGCCAGTCATTTGTAGTCCCGCCCCTACGGGACCGGGGAATAGCGGGGCTTTCATATTTCAGTTTTTAAAGCCTTTTGCTAAACGCCTTGCACTGCGAGGACAAATTTATAGTAAAATCCGTGCTTAAAGCCCCTTAAAGCGGGGCCAGTTTTTGTTTCCTGGAACAGTCTGCTCTCTGTTGCAAAAGTCAACCTGTATCTTTTTCATGGTAAAGGTCTGGTTTACTCGATACAGCTAAATTCAAAGGTAAAGTATCATTGACAGTATGCGCCAGGTTATTAGAAAACTAAAGTTTGAGGTTGGTGTGGCTCTAATTTATGTATACAAAGCATTTTGGCAGAAAATTATTACCCCGGCACAACCAGGACTCATTAGAGGTTAAATCACGGCACTTACGGCCCGTAGGGGTAGTGGTTTCAAATGACTTGTGCATCATAAAAAGTCTTTCTGGTTGATATCGAAATGACAGTAGTCATTGAAACCATATTAAACCGTATTAAATACAAACAGTGTATACCTTGATCTCCACTGTTTGACAATGTCCCTTTTACGGGACGCTAGACGTAAATGGGTCAATTAGTTATCCCGTAAAAATACAGTTTGAAAAAAAGACAAAAATGGAATTGTTTTTATAGTTTATATACGTATAATATAACATTGGTCTATCTTTTTACCAAATGCGGCTGACATATATACTGTGTATATTCAAAGATACCATTATCACATATTCATTACTATATTTTTAGCTCACCTGAGCCCAAGGTTCATATAGCAACCCAGCGGGCGCATGACGTTCATAGGACATCGCATTAACGCGTCGCCGGATGCAATGTTAATTAACCCTTGTCATGCTGAATAAATTAAGATGCCACACCCACTTCTAATTTTCAGCCAATTAGATTACTTGATCTAGGTTTTTGGTATAAATTCACTTACTTAATGACAAACAGTGCAGATCCAGATCAGTTGGCTTCTTCTGAAGCCAACTGATCTGGATCTACACTGTTTGCAAAGGCAGGGTATATCCGGGTTCAGCAGGACAAGGGTTAATGCGACGATGTATAAACGCCACGTGCCCGTTGGGAAGACTCCATCGTACCCGTCAGTTTACACTTTCAAACAAGAATATCACCGGTCCAGCTGGCATATCTTAACCAAATTTAGCATGTACCATTTTTTGGGGTGGGGAGAAAGGCTGTATAAAGTTTTAGGTTGATCGGATCAGAACTGTGGTTTCTATGGCAACCGAAAGCATCCATAGACCTTTAATGGAGAACATGTTGTCCGGATCATAGTGACTTCATTTTTCATCGGATTTTTGTTAAACTTACAGGTAACCTGGGATGAGTTCGAAATGGGGCCAGATCGAATTATTCGTGTAAGAGTAGCATGCCTTTGAGCGATGACAAAAAAATCCCCATAAACGTATAGTGGGGGAAATGTTCAGATGATGGCCTTCATTTACGCCGGACCGGAGCCCGGCGTATCTATTTGAGGTTGTTTTTGTAAAATGTGTATGCATTTGGAGAACCTCGGTTTTCTTCCAGTTTTATGGGGTTCTTAGTGGGGTTATATATAAATATTCACTCCCCCCCCCCCCCCCCCCCCCCCCAATCCCCGCACTTTTTTGTTTATTATTCAAAGTCACACTTTTGCAGCAGAGAACCGTGCTATTGGTATCATAGTGAAATAAAAAAATGGGAAGTACTGTGTAGAATGAATGTAGCAATGTGGGTTTTGCTCATTTAAAAGAGAAATGAGCAGTTTTCCCTTAGGAGCCCCAATTTGACCATTCGACCTGAAATGAGTTTGTTGCTGTCAATATTCGTACACGTTTGAATTTTTTCATTTCGTTTTTTTTCGTCGTACTACGAAGAAGAAACAAAAAATATATTTCTTTGTTTACGATTGGAAATATGCATTCTCAAATCGAACGGATTATAATCTGGTTTAATAATACATTTTAATTTGATATTCAAGCATGGAAAGATTTGGGCCGAAAGAAAACATTTTTAGTGGAGAAAAGAACGAAACACTGCAACATAGATGATTTCGGATATAGTATGTTCGGCCTAGGCTATGGATGGCAACATGTAATTATGTATGCGGGCTAGAAAGCAGACGATCATAGTTGATTTTTTTTTACATAGCTCTGATAACGTCTATAATGTTTTTATCGTTGAGTATTGCGATAATTTATATAATTACAACCTTTCATAAATTATAACATTATTTCACTATACTACGATCTATAGGGAGCTAAGTAATGCATGACAGATTAGTTTCCCGGCGTATTGATGCTTTGCATTAATGTATTCTTGTTTTTGATTGGATTGGATCTTTGTGAGACTCGCAGGTAATAATGAGGACATGCATCAAATCCCTGACGAGTTCGAATTGTTACCGGATAGGAAATTTCGTTTCAGAGTAACATGCCCTTGAGCGCTGAAACATGTTCATATAGACTTAATAATAGGGAAAATGTTGTCTGGTTGATACGGGCCTCGTCAAGCGAAACTGTGTCTTCGAACATGCGCAAAATGCACACTGAGATTCAGATTCATCCTGCGCTTGCGCAAAGTATCATCCGGGTCTTTTGCATTTGCGTTTATGCAGTTAACAAAGATTGATCCGACTGCGCGGATATAGCATGGCAAAAATAGTTTTATGGCCTTTCAACGGTATGTCCAGGGGCGGATCTAGGATGATTTCTAAGTCTGATCGATTTGTTGTACAAATTACATGGCTCAGTTGGATGCGCGTCCGACTGGACACCAGGAGGTCGCGGGTTCGACACCCGCCGAGGTCGGCAACATTCTTTCTTGGAGATTGATCATGAAATATTTTCTGTGGTCATTCTCTCCCTTCCGCTGATTCAAGAAGGGCAGTTGTCAGTTTCTGGCGAAAGAATGTGCACAATACTGGTAAACCGCTAAGAGGACTAAGCCTGCCCAGTAAATGTGTGGTTAGGTAAACTGACCGCGCTCGACATGACCCCATTGGGTTGACTGGGCCGTAAAACCTCAACACAAACAAACCATTTTACGTATTCGGACAGACAGACCTGAGCAAATAGTGTAGACATAGATCATACACTGCAGAAGGTGCCGTCTGATCAGGATATACAGTTTGCTACCTGACAACTTAACCAGCAATTTCAGACACATTCACAGGTAGTAAAATGGACCAGTAGAAGAGAACTATAAGGTAAAGAGTAAGGTGTGTGTATCCAAACTTCCCATGAAAGCGAATTTTTTCGTCAAACGGGGGTTCGACTAAACCCCGCAGAATCCACTCTGGATCCGCCCCTGATTTCATTAACCTTGTCCTGCTGAAAAAATTAAGATGCCGTGCCCTTTTCATTTTTTAGCCAATCAGATTACTTGATCCAGATTGTTGATATAAATTTACACACTGAATGGCAAACAGTGCAGATCCAGATCAGTTGGCTTCTTAGAAGCCAACTGATCTGGATCTATACTGTTTGTAAAGTGCAGGGTATATCCGGATTCAACAGGACAAAGGGTTAATATTCTATACACTAAAAGTCATTGTTTTGAAAAATGTAATTTTTGGATCCCGAACGGGTGCGCAGGCTGGTCGTAGTCTTCGCTGGACACACAAGACACAGCTAAGCAGGCACACACCGTTGAAACAACGCCGGTTACGTTGATTCAACGTCAAGGCACATTGAAACAATGTCGATTCAACGTTTGACACCGCTGGGAGGGGTGCGTCGGGTATATTTACTCATTTTTTTTCAGCCCAAGCGAAAGTCCCTGGAAGTGTGGGCAGAGGTGGCTGTCCAAAACTGTACCTTTGCATCGCATACTGCATAATTTTTCGCGCCAAAGCTGGTGGATTTTGCGTATGGAATGAATGTGTATGTTCCGCGAAATCATTTAACAGGTTAGTTAACCCCCCCCCCCGCCCCCACCCCCCGCCCTCAATTCTTTAAAGCACACACACGCACGCACATGAATATATAGGAAAAGCAAGGTAATATTTCAAAACGTCGTTTGTAAATAGTAAAATTTTATTAAGACCACTTTGTGGGACTGTCCAAATGTGGTCACGATCTCATTAGTGGGGCGGTCTTAACCCTTGCTATACTGCATAAATTAAGATGCCACGCCAATCAGATTGCTTGATCCAGGTTGATACACATTCACATACCGAGTGACAAAGAGTGCAGATCCAGATCAGTTGGCTTCTTCAGAGCTGTTGGCTTCTTCAGAAGGTAATGGCTCCTTCAGAAGTTAATTACTGATCTAGATCTATAGTTTGCAATGACAGAACATATCCGGGACCCGCAGGACAAGGGTTAAAGGTAACGCATCCCTAGTTTCAGACTATTTCAAAAGATATTGTTGTGACGACAATAATGTTGAACATCACATTTGTAAATTCTTAATTGTTCAAAAGTTGTAATACATGCATTCAAAGTCGTAGTAACTTGTGTTGCTATTTATAGTTAGTAAAAATGCTTTCCCACAATGCACTATTCTATAATGTCATTTGTCAAAGTAATGCACCAGTCATATGTAAACAGTCCCTGCCTCAACGGGATCGGGGAATAGCGGGGCTTTTAACTTTTCTGTTTACAAAGCCCTGCTAAACGCCCTGTACTGCGGGGACAAATTTATGATAAAATCCCTGCAAAAAGCCCTTGCACCATGAGGCCAGTTTTTGTTTCCTCGAACAGTCTGTTCTCTGTTACAAAACTCAACCTGTATCTTTTTCATTGTAAAAGGTCTGGTTTACTCGATTCACGTAACAGCTGAGTTCAAAGGTAAAGTATCATTGGCAGTATGGGCCAGGTCATTAGCAAACTAATGTTTGGGGTTAATGTGGCTCTAATTTATGTATGCAAAACATTTTGGCGGGAAATTAATACCCCGGCACATCTACTGCACTGATGGCATCGGAGGTTAAATCACAACACTTAAGCCTGCTATGTCCCCGCTATCCCCGGCTCCATAGGGGCCGGAGTTTTAAATGACTGGTGAATAAGTGAACTCAGGAACTGTACAATCAGATCTACATCAAGTTACCAATATCAAAGGAAAAACAGACAAACGAAATTAAACAGCCACAAAAGAGAACAGATGGCAAGCAGAGTTGGCACGGCACCCCTTTTCCCACTTGACTGACTATATCTTTAACATATAATTGTTAACCCTTGTCCTGCTGAACCCGTATATACCTTATGTTTGCAAACAGTGTAGATCCAGACCAGTTGGCTTCTGAAGAAGCCAACTGATCTGGATCTGCACTGTTTTCCATTAAGCATGTGAAAATTAGAGGTGGGTGTGGCATCTTAATTTATTCAGCAGGACAAGGGTTAAAAGAAAATCATTTGTATAAATGAAACACTACCGAACATTTAACAAAAAATATCACAATGAAAGTATCACCTTGGGACGGTCCCTTCTAAATTACTGGGGGAGGGAGTGGTGGTGGAGGTGGGCGGGTGGTGGGTGTGGTTAAAGTAGGGGCTTTAAAATGTATATATTTTTTTAATTCCCATAACTTTATTGACCGGCGCGGGAATCGCGCCGGTCTCTTAATATAGCTTTCGATTTTTACATACGAGTATGAGAGCCTTTTCGATTAGCTCACTATATATATATATATATATATATATATATATATATATATATATATATATATATATATATATATATATATATATATATATATAAGGACTTTTTTTTATATTTGTCGGGATCGTCGGTTTGTGACAATCCCGGCAAATATAAAAAAAAAATCTTATTACAAACTGTGTTATAAACAGATTAATGTCCATTTTATTTTCATTTCAATCAAGAAATTTCATAAAATTTAATAAAAGCAATTGTCGTCTGCTTTTCTTTTTTTAACAAACTATCGCTTGAAAAGAAGTTTATAAGTAAAGTTGAAAGACTGAATGTCAAACAGCGTAGATCCAGATGAGACGGCTCATATGAGCCGTCTCATCTGGATCTATGCTGTTTGCAAGAGCCTATTAGTATCGCCTGTGGCAGTGAAAGTTAAAGAATCATATTGTTGTTCGATTTTACTTGTTACATTGAAAATTTATTAAACTTTAGTATACCCTTGTCCCATATCTCTATGTAAACATGAACAAAATTTGCGCCGGTACTTAGACGTTTACGTCTAAATATGTTGTCTTGTTTTATTTCTGACCGCTAATTATGATTAAAATAGTAATTAATCTATTACTATTGACTATTTAGACTTTAACATTTGAAGCTTGCATTTTTTGAAATGACAAAAACAGATTTAATTAAATTTTAAACATTTTTTTTTTAGATATTAAAAATGCAAGATACAGATCACTTTGTTGGAATGAAACTTACAATGAAATGATTGAAAATTACACTCCGTGAAAACGTTTTACTCAGAAAATAGATTTTGATAGTTCATGCTGATTGTCTCCTTAAGTAGAAAAATAGATTTGACATTTCATGCAAATTGTCTCCTAAGGAGACAGTTTGATAAGAGATAATTAGCATGAATTGTCAAACTCTATTTTGTAGGGGGGAAAAAGAAAGAAAGAAAAAATAAACAAAAAAAACCAGTAAATTTATTGTCGGCTGATTTTTTCCCCCAGTCATTTCTTATGGTTAAAAATGATTTAACTATTACCACTCTTTTGGCTGATTTAGCAGAGGACAAACTGATGACATTTTTTCTTATGTTTCCCCAGAAAACAATAATTGACATTTCATGCAAATTGTCTCTTAAGGAGAGACATTTCTTTATTATCTTTTTTTTTTTTTTTTTTTTTTTACTACATTTCAGATGATGTAAGTGGGATCCAAGATGAAGACCAGAATATTTTATATCCGCTACGGTGCCATTACAAGACGACATTGACATTCATATAAATAAAATGGGTTTTAATGATAAACTACTGTGGCTATACCACATGATATGAAAGGGATCAGGCAAATACCGAAAATACAAAAATAAGCACTTTTCCAAGAATATTTACATGCTTACAGAGCTCTAGACAAGAGGGTTATCAAGATATCTATTTGTCTTATATCTCCATGAACACATATGTTGTGAGTACTCATTAGAAGTGCCTCGTCGAGGCGCTTCTAATGAGTACCCACAACTTGTTTTAATGTAGAACTAAGAAAACTATCTACAGTCAAACTTCAATGGCTCGAACATCATTGGGACCGTGGAAATTTGTTCGAGATATGGGTATTTCGAGCCACTGAGGGTTAATTGTGGCGCCAGGCCAGGTAGCAAATAGCGATAATTAAGGGAAATATTTTCGATTTTCTACACAATCATTGTATGTTGAGTGTATTCTTAGAATCACCTAGATGAGGCGATTCTAATGAGTACACACAACATACAATTTCATGATAGAATACGAAAATTTCCCTAAATATTTGATTTCTTGAGCTATCGGAAGAATTTCATAGGGACTCAAAAACGAGTTCGAGTAAGCCATTGTAAACGAGACATCAGTGTTTGAGCTATTGAGGTTTGACTGTATACTTTTTGGTTGAAAAAAGTGCCTTATCTGAAGTTGTGTGTGACGTACCCTGTTGTTTTATATCCCACCGGATAGGCGGCAATCCTGAACGAAAGATAAAGTCGACGAACGCGGAGTAATTTAATTATAAACAACGTTTTCGACTGCCAAAAACGATTATGTGGCAATCGAAAACAATTAATCCGTGTTCGTCGACTGTCATTTTGGCAGTCGAAAACGCAGGATTCTTAAAGGGGAACGCAATATAAGTGTAAGTATATCTTGGAGTAATGTGCTTAACAAGCCATTTATTTTGATTCAAGAGTTTTCAAAATCGGCCTAGAAATAAGGAAGTTATGGTGATTTGAATATTTTTAAAATGCCTGTCATGGATGCCGCCAAATTGTACGCACTGTGACGTCATACAGCCCAATTTAAACTGATATGCAAAACCAAATTATAAACGGCTTTTAAGAATAATTTTGCTACATATGTTTTATGATCTTTTAATTCTAGTGACAAGCAATCATTTCCCCCAAAATAAACCAACTTCATGAGAATAATTACCTTTATGAATCGAATTTTAATTTTTATGAAACCTCATTAAATATTCAAAATGGCGGCGTCCATTTTAACCAATGTTTAAATATTCAATTGTCTATAAATTACTTAATTCTCTACTGATTTGGATCAAAATTGTGTCAAAATTCATTGTTTGTAAAGCTCTTTACTTTATTAAGTACACTCCCCTTTAATAAACTGATCCGCGTTCATCGACTCTCTCGTCCCTTCGCGACTGCCGCGTACCCGGTGTGTATACTAAATTGGCTATGGCGTCATCGCAAACAGTGGGCGGGCATGCATAGAAAATGTACGGCAATAAGGTTACAAAGACGAACAATGTGAATACAAAGCATAATTTCTTTGCAGCAAACACATACGATGACTAAATTATGAGTGGTTTAAAGAATACAATAGTCTAAAAATAAAAGACATTGTATGTATTTTAAAATAAGGTCATAGTAGTTTGCATTGTCGGTCATTTTCTAATTAACGCAAACTTTCTATTAAACAATATCCGTTATCCAAGTTGAAAGATTTTTAATATCAAATAACACGTGAAAACCCTTTTTAATTTTATTTGACCGAATATAATGCTTAGAATGCAGGATAAAAATTTCAGCAAACGACATTCTGAAACATTTTTTTTTTTGGCAGAAAATAGAATTCAAGATTTCATGCAAATAGTCTCCATAGGTGAAATTTGCATGGAATGTCGTCTGCTTAAATTTTACCCAGCATACTAAGCGTTAATGGAAATGAACACACCTCCAAGGGAAATAACTAACTTGTAAATATTCGTCTCCCATCTCAGCGACGGTTGTTGTTGTTGTTCTTTTTTTTTTTTTTTTTTTTAAGTTTCAAGCGCTAATTACAACTCCAGCGGACGTCACTTTACATATTATTTTAGAGAAAATGTGGTGGACATTGCATGTAAATCGTCTAGCAGACGATTCACGAGATTTCTTGGCACAAGTTTGCACTTTTAAAAAAGCTTCCTCAGGCAAAAAGTCACTAAAATCAGCATACATATTACCAAACTGACAACAAATCATCTCATTATTGTATGAAATTTAATTCCGTCATGAACCCGTTGAATTTGTAATTGAGGGATTTTTTTAATTAAAAAAAAAAAAAAAAAAAAAGTCCTTAAACGCAGATCGATAGCCTTCTTCTAGTATCTGTTGGAGACGCTGGTGTATAGCTCAGCCGAGAGAACTTATGGACTTATCCTAGAAAGTATTTTCTTAAGCCTTGGAAATGAAAAAAAAAGAAAAAAAAAAAAAAAAAGAAATAAAGACCAAAAAAGGTCCGGTGCGTAAGGTGGAGGCTGTATAAGCATGCACGTTTTCAGACGCCAAGAAAGCCTTGACATTCAAGCACCTGTGAGAGGAGGCGTTGTCATCAAGCAGACTGACCTTGGCCCCTGACGAGTCAAGCCTCGAAAGCTCGAACACCGATGGCTCGTTTACCATAGGTAATTCGAACTCGTTTTTGAATCCCTACGAAATTCGTCCGATTGCTCAAAAAAGAGGCGATTCAAATAAGTACACTCAACATACCATTATTGTGTATAAGATAAATTAGAAATGTGTCAATATGACAATGCACTCGCCATGGCGACATCCTCACCCGGAAACAAGCATTGTTTTCAAAAATGAAGTTGAAAAAGGGCCATGACTCCTATAATTATTGGTAGATTGAACCCTGAATCGAACTTGTTCTATATTTTATGATTATATACCTGCGTATAAAATATGAATCCAATGCAATAATCTTTTCAAAAGATATCAAATGGAAACCATTTTTGAAGTTACGAAAGGGCCATAACTCCCATAATAATTGGTGGATTTTACCCTTAATTGAACTTGACCTATATTTTATGATTATATACATGTATATAAAATATGAATCCAATACACTCATCTTTTCCAAGAGATATCGAATGGAAACTATTTTTCAAAGTTTAAAAAGGGCCATAGCTCCCATAATAATTTTTGGATTTTACCCTTAATCGAACCTGACCTATATTTTATGATTATATACCTGTGTATAACATATGAATCCAATACTCTTATCTTTTCAAAAGATGTCAAACAGAAACCACTTTTCAAAATTGAAAAAGGGCCATAGCTCCCATAATAATTGGTGGATTTTATCCTAAATCGAACTCGACCTAAATTTTATGATTGCATACCTGTGTATAAAATATGAATCCATTACACTAATCTTTTCAAAAGATATCGAACGGAAACCATTTTTCGAAGTTGAAAAAGGGCCATAACTACCATAATAATTTTTGGATTTTACCCTAAATCGAACTTGACCTTTATATTATGATTATATACCTGTGTATAAAATATGAATCCAATATACTAATCTTTTTAAAAGATATCGAACGAAAACCATTTTTTGTACGTGCGGACGGAGCAGACAGGACGGGACGGACGGGACGTACGGACGTACGTATGGACAGCGGTGATACTTTATGCCTCCAATTGAAAATGGCGGAGGCATAAAATACCTAAATTATCGCCATTTGCTTCCTGACATGGCACTAAGACGAGCCCTAAATGGCTCGAACAACCCATATTTCGAACAAATTTTCATGGTCCCAAGAACCATTGAGGTTCGACTGTATTTGCTTGTACGCTCATTTGCTTCTTATTGTAAAAATATAAGTGAAGAGTGAAGATTCCCAGGAAATGCCTCAGTCACGAAGCACAGCATGTCCCGAGGCACCAAAAGAAGGAGAGATAAGGAACAAATCGAGGGTTGAGCGCAAGACTAGCGTAACTCAGATGGTTGTTTTTCCCCAAACCTAATCTCCTCACCATGAAGGCATTATGAAGATTACAACATTTCTTTCTGTAAACAATGAAAATTTAGGTGCCATTGCTCGTATGAGCAATGGCACCTAAATTTGCATTGTTTACAAAGGGGTCCAAGTGGCCCCTAAACAAGGGTTTCAAAAATATGTTTGAGTTACAATAGTCTTGCGCTCAACCCTCGAAATAAGGACAACACAAACGCCACATATGAAACCACAGACCCACATATATTGGACTCTCGTTATCTCGACCTCGCTTATCTCGAATAACCGCTTATCTCGAAGTGAACATCTGGTCCCTGCCTAAACATGAAAATCTAACAACAGGTAAAAAATATTGTGGAAAAAAGGAGCA
This sequence comes from Anodontia alba, assembly GCA_964016985.1. Classification (NCBI taxonomy): domain Eukaryota; kingdom Metazoa; phylum Mollusca; class Bivalvia; order Lucinida; family Lucinidae; genus Anodontia; species Anodontia alba. The sequence goes on from OZ024835.1 coordinate 57,894,596, forward strand.
ATTTCTCCTCTTTTCCACAATATTTTCAATATATCTCTAACTTCAAGAGTCCAGTTACACATATATTTGTTAAATGTGGTTGTTCGAGTTATTTTTTCCTCAATTCTGCAAATCTGATATGTCGAGGTACGGATATCTCGTAGTATTTCAGAGAGTCTCTTGGAATTCGAGAATACGAGAATCGACTGTACAAAGATAGACTGCAACAGAGCAACCGCCTTCACTTTCTTCAGAAAAGAGTTCTAAAAGAAGCATTCAGTAACTGTTTGGACAGTGTTACGTTCAACACTTTTCATTCCTTCTAGCCTTCTAGCCACTGGTTGAGTGACAGTCTGTTTCCAACAAAATCCAAATTGCCTGAAGAAAAACATAATATCCGGTCTCACTCTTCTTATAAAAGGCTTAGGTCGGCACCTTAATAGAGTCTGAGACTGACACAGGCTTCTGCATCACAAAAACATTCCTATATAATATTGACCCCCTTAAACCTCACTTTTATATAGTATAACTGGGGTTTACAGGGGTATACATTATTTTTATTTCTGCTCAAAAACATAGATTGCGGGTACTCGTTAGAACCGCCTCATCGAGGCGGTTCTAACGAGTATCCACAATCTGTGTTTTGAGCAGAAATGTGAAAAATATCAGATTTTTTTGTCTGAAAATTTTCATTTTTTGGTAGTAAAATTTACAGTATATTTGAATAGGCATGTTTTCGTAATGGAAAGAAAAGAATGTATGAAAGAAGAGCACTTTTTCAACGGAGTAAAATCTGTAAGTTACGACAGTGACTGTATATAGGTAGCATTACACTAAATACTGGAAGTGACGGGTTTTATCACTTTTGGACCGAGGTTTCAGTTGCAGACTAAATACCAGACATGCTTCCATTGGATATATATCCCGGGTTTTATTTCAGTGTGAGGAAAGGATAGTTATAAGGAAATAAAATCTGTACACCAAGGCATTTCTGAAAAAAAAGGGTTCTTCTCTGGAAGGAATGAATATGCTTCCAAAGGGTGCAAATTCCTTCCTTAACCCATTTATGCCGAATGGAATCTCCTACCTCAACTCTTTGGACAGGTTCATTTCCTATCATCCTCGGTAACCCAGGTGTGACCCATCACGTGATGAATGGAGTGTAACTTAATGGGTCACACCTGGGTTACCGGGGATGATTTCCTATATAAGGGGTGTCTAGTTAGCTTTTATTATTATCATGTTTTGCAGAAATGTCTGTATTTAATGCAAACGGGGTAGACCCTGATCAGACGCCGCGTTTTGCGGCATCTGATCTGGGTCAACTCTGCCAATGTCCCTTTTAAGGGACGCTAGGCTTAAACGGGTAAAGAGTAGACCTTTCTTTTTATGTAAGGTAGTTAAAAATAATTTTACTACATGTCGATGTGTCTAAAATTACTGGCTGAGTGACAAGCAGTGTAGACCCAGATCAGACGCCGCTTACGGGCACTGTTTGCTCAGGCCTGTCTGTCCCAATATTGTTCATACGGTATAAAAATCTGACGGGTCTTCTGTACCTGTTATGCTGAGTTGAACGGCCCAGTCAACACTTAAGGTCATGTCGAGCCAGCCATTTAACATACTCACACCTTTCCTCCATGGGCAGGCGGCTTAGCCGGTGCTAGGGGACACATGCAGTCTCGCAAACTACATAGTTGCACTTGAAGAGATCTAACAAAACCAAGGCTCGTTTTCATCTTTTCTATGTTCTTTGTTTCCAAGGGGAACCTTTAAGATCTTTACTTTTCTTCAGTAAAGCTAGTGTTTAGTGGCGTAAGGCGGCCGAAAAACGGCTCCCCGTCCTTCACAATAGTGCAATTTATGTCTTTTTTTTTTTAAATTTCCTTTGGAATTATTGAACCCATTCTGGTTACTTTGATAATCGAATACCGCCTGAGCTGGTGTATGCAGCCTAGCAAACTAGATGGCTGCATATCGCTACTGACACCTGGTGCAACTTTTTTATCCCAACAATAGTGTTTCTTTAAATTCTGCATTTTGCTTTCCCATTTCATTGTAAAAGTTATTATGATTTTGTCTTGCAAGAGTTATCGTTACTGGTACCAGCAGTGATCTTAGTAAAACCAAGTCTCCGATTTTTGTTGTATTGTGTTCTTTGTTTTAAAATGCGACCTTTTAGAAAAATCCTCTAAGCACTAGTAACTGACAACTGCCCTTCCTGGATCAACGTAAGGGGGAGAATGGTCGTAGAAATGATCAATATCCACAAAAAGTATACGGCCGAGCTAAGATTCGAACTTGCGACACCTAGATCTGTAGCAAGACGCACTACCGACTGCGCTAGCTACATATTACGACTGATGCCGTCATGTGAAGAGTCTCAATAAACCGAAACGCCGATATTCGTCCTTTCATGTGTTCTTTGTTTCTGATATTTTGATATTTTGATGACGTCCTTTCTGAGTGAGGTGCCGTAGTCGAGTACGGTCGAACTTCAATGGCTCGAATACTGAATGGCTCGTTTACCATGGCTTATTCGAACTCATTTTTGAGTCCCTACGGAATTTTTCCGACAGCTCAAGAAAACAAATATTGAGGGAAATTTTCTTATTGAATTATGAAATTGTATGTTGTGTGTACTCATTAGAATCGTCTCATCGAGGCGATTCTAATGAGTACACGCAACATATCATTATTTTGTTGAAGATAAAAAACATTTCCATAAATTATCGCCGTTTGCTTCCTGACCTGGCGCCATGATTACATCTCAGTGGCTCGAACTACCCATCTCTCGAACAAATTTCCATGGTCCCAAAGATATTCGAGCCATTGAAGTTTGACTGTAGTTAGAGATCATTGAACTCCAGTGCTAAAGCTTGCGGGTTTGATGCCAGCTCAGATCAACCATCGGCTGCAAAACTCTGCTCACCCAGTAGGGATTAGGTACCCTTCATGGGGAGATTAGCATGCTACGTACAAGTTTCAGCAGACGACATTCTGAAATGTGTTACTTATTTGTCTCAGAAAACAGGCTTTGGCATGTAATGAAAATCATCTCTAGCATGAAGTACTAAAAACTATTTTCTTGACAAAATAAGAAAATATTGTCAGTTTGTTGTCTGCTGCATTGGTCCAGAAAGAGGAAAAGACTAAAGGCAGCGAAAAGAGATGAATCAGACCCCACCGTTCATACGCTGTAGCCCAAGACTAGGTACCCCTACGGCCCAAATGCTGTGGGACACCTTTACCTTTACATTGCTTGAGCCCATTAACCCTACCCTTGCTGAACACGACATGCCCTGTCTTAGCAAACAGTGTAGATCCAGATCAGTTGGCTTCTGAAGAAGCGAACTGATCTGGATCTGCACTGTTTGTCTTTAAATATGTGCATTTTTATCAAAAAACCCGGACCAAGTAATCTGATTGGCTGGAAATTAGAAGTGGGCATGGCATCTTTATTTATTCAGCAAGGCAAGGGTTAAAGGCGACTGAACACGCTTGGTAGTGTTCGTGCCATTTTACAAGGGAGACAACTACTGTGACTTCCTGTTAGTTTCGAGTACACCTAATCCCGTCTGAAAAGGGGTCTACTCTAAAAGGAAAGAATTTGCTTGCAAGATTAGCAAATTCTTTCATTTAAGAGTGGATCCCTTTTCAGAAAGAACGCAGACAATGCTAAAATAGTTACTTTCAGTGAAAGAGTCCATTTCTTTTAAATTCCATCGCCCCTACAGCCGCAAGGTTATGGGTACCTATACCTGTCTTGGACCTCTTAACCCTTATCATGCTGAATAAATTAAGATGCCAATCCCATTTCTAATTTTCAGCCAACCAGATTACTTGATCCAGATTGTTGATATAAATTCACATACTTAATGGCAAACAGTGCAGATCCAGATCAGTTGGCTTCTAAAGAAGCCAACTGATCTGGATATACACTGTTTGCAAAGGCAGGACTTATCGGGGTTCAGCAGGACTAGGGTTAATAAAATTTATGTCGAACACTGTTCAAAATGACATGTGAAGTAAAATGAGAAGTAGCAGATCAAACTACAAAAATAATACAGAGTAATTGTCACTTGAACTATCAAAATGAGGACAATATGTATGCTTGTATTTCTGGTCTGCTTTAGCATTATGACCAGTGCGAGTAAGTCCAGTTTTATTCATTAATCTCGAATCGTGTGTGTGTGTGTGTGTGTGTGTGTGTGTGCGTGTGTGTGTGAGTCTGAGAGCCTCTGTGTGTGCATGTGCGCACGCACGCACGCTCACACAGAGGCGTGCGTGCATGCGTGTGTTTGTGAGGCTACAACGATATATCTTAATGAACATATAATTTGAGGCAAGAAAAAAAGCTCTTGAAAAAATAGTACATAGAGATTATCATATGGCAATTTTCATATCATACCCCATCTCAGCCAGAGACTCCCATATCAGCCCGAGGGACGAAGGCCCGAGGGCTGATAGGGGCCAAGGGCTGATATCGGGTCATAATTTATTTATCATATATTTCCGAACATTTTTCTTAACCATTTGTTGGGTCTTACGACATAAAAGTTGTAAAAATGGAACGAAGCATAGCTGAAAAAAATTCCCGCCTGACGTGGAATTCGAACCCGGTCTGTCTGGAAATAAGCAAAATGGGAATAGGCGAAATGGGAAGCTCCCTTTGCGGGACAGATGTTGTCATGAAGGTCCACAAGAAAGAATAAAAAAAAAAACCTTTGTTTGATTATGATTTTCACCCTACTTTTTAAAATTGCTGTTAAGAAGAAAGAACTATATATCAACCCTGATCCTGTGAACCTTGATATACCTTGCATTTGCAAACAGTGTAGATTCAGATCAGTTGGCTTCTTTGATCTGGATCTGCACTGCTTGTCGTTGAATATGTGAATTAGTATCAACAACCTGGATCAAGTTATCTGATTGGCTGACAATTAGAAGTGGGCGTGGCATTTCCATTTATTCAGCACGACAAGGGTTAAGTATTTTTGTTTTCGTTCTGACCTTTTATTGATCTTGTTCACAATCGAGCCAAAGTATACATACACGAAATTTCCGTAAGATGGTTGTCCACGTGATTATCATTGACCAATGAAATCAAACAGCGCGTTTGTACGAAATCCAGGAAACGGTTATTTATAGCCACCCTATATCTTGTCGAGGTGACGTCAGAGGATTATCTGTAAAACCTGGACTGGGACATTGGCAAACAGTACAAACCCAGATCAGACGCGCAAAACTCGGCGTCTGATCAGGGTCTGCACTGTTTGCTTAAATTACAGGAAGTTAAGGATTAAATAAAACTGTCTTAAGTCTCCGTTCAGGATCATTTTCCCAGCCTACACTCAGAGACTATTAATAATCTCATCAGTTCTGTCAGTGCTTGGATTATACGATTGATTTGTATTTGTAGTCATTTATACTTTATGACATAAAACCGTATTGAAGGGAAATGGATACTCTCTCAAGAGAAGCTATATTTTCACATTTGTTTGCCACCCTCCTTCAAAGGGACCTGCTCTAACAGGAAAGAATTTGCTCCCCTTGGGAGCAAAGCCTTTCCTGTTAGAGTATTCCTGTTAGAAGTTGCTCCCCTTGGGAGCAAAGTCTTTCCTGTTAGAGTAGAATTCTTTTCAGAAGGTACTCACTGTGCTGGAAAGCCGGACAGGAAGTCATAAAAGTCGTGTCCCTTGTGAATAATGGCTGACAGTCTACCAAGTGTATCCAAACCCATTAAACCAAACACATGACGTTTATACAACGTCGCAGTAATGTCGATGCAACGTCATGGCGTTTATACAACGTCGCAATAACGTCGATACAACATCATGGCGTTTATACAATGACGCATGAACAGTCATGTAATGTCATGATGTTTAAACAACATCACATTAACGTCGGTGCAACGTAATGACGTATATACAACGTCGCATTAACGTCGATGACGTTGCATCGACGTTAATGCAACGTTGTATAAACGTCATGTGTCCGCTGAGACGGTTGTATCAAATATTGCCATGTCTATTTTCTAGCTTCGCCAGAATACATTTACCCACACCAGGGCTCTGTTTTTCTGAAAGGCGACCCCAAAGGGCATGGATGTCCAAAACTGTTTCTGTGTATTTTTCACTGTGTTAGTACCAAAGGACGAGCTGGATATTGCATATGGAGGAAGTGTGTGTGTTTCGGTGACAAAGTAAATTGAAAGGAGGTTTCTGTGTCAACGGCTGTTATAATAATACAGATTGAGATATAATTACCTTGCCCGATGATGGGAAAAAGGATCCTTTTTGTCAATGCGGACAGTGAAGGCCCAGAGGCCGTGCACCTCTGCACAGTCTGATTAGGACCTTTGCAGTCTGTTTACAGAATCAGTAGATACTGCTAACTGCAGCCCCTGTTACAGTCTGACCGGGACTTTCGTTATCCGATTATGGACTGCTTTGGTCCTGTGTTGCTGCGCAAGCTGTTTTGCGTATGTGATAAGAATCTTTTCTGAGGCCAACACTCTCATTATATATTTAATTTGTAATATTTAGCTATTAAACAATAACAGCTTATAAGGATATATAAAATTGTTTTCATTGACAATGTGCATACAGTGGACTCTCGTTATCTCGACCTCGCTTATCTCAAATAACCGGTTATCTCGAAGTAAAAAAAAATCTGTTCCCTGTTTTAGCATTGAAATCTAACAACAGATAACAAAATATTGTGGAAAAGAGGAGAAATTGCTCCTAAAGAGCAATTTCTCCTCTTTTTCACAATATTTTCATTATACTCGTATCTCTAACAATGAGTCAAATTACATATACGTTTGTTAGATGTGGTTGTTCGATTTATTGTTTTCCTCAATTCCGCAAATCTGATATGTCGAGGTATGGATATCTCGAAGTGTTTCAGAGAGTCCCTTGGACTTTGAGATAACGAGAGTCGACTGTATTTTGTTTGTAAGATTGTTTTTATTTACAGTGTATGTCATTTCGCTTTTTTTTTTTTTTTTTCATAAACAGTATAATTCCGCTATTAAAACAACTCAAAATTAAGACCACTCCACTATTAAGACCAGCTTTTGTCGGTCCCAATTTTTTTTATTGACGGCCTCAGTGGCTCAGTCGGAATCGCGTCCGACGAGTAATCGGCAGGTTGCGGGTTCGACCACCGCCGGGTCCGGCAACATTCTTTCGTAGAGATTGATCATGAAATATTTTCTACGGTCATTCTCTTTCTTCTGCTGATTCAAGAAGGGCAGTTTGTCAGTTTCTGGCGGAAGAAAGTGGAAAAATACTGGTTAACCGCTTAGGGGACTAAGCCTGACCAGGTATTCTGACCGCGCTCCACATGACCCTAAAGGGTTGAATGGGCCGTAAACCATCAACACAGACAAATTTCTTTTTTATTACGGTACTTTCGTACACCAAGGTTTCTGAAAAAAAATGGAATATGCCCTTCAGGAGCAGTCTGATCAGGGTCTATAGTGTGTGCCATTCCACTAAGTATTTTAAAGGCACCATATTCCTCAAAAATAGACATTTTATCCAATAAAGATTAAATAAATTGATATATGGTATTAATACAATCATAAGATGTGGCATCTGACAACCTGTACAATTTAGCAATTTAGTTAGTCTCTCGTTTTTGAAACTGGGTCAAAAATGAAACGATTTTTTTATCGTATCTCTGAATTAATGTTGGCAACATTAATTCAGAGATACGACTAAAAAAAAAAAAAAAAAAAATATATATATATATATATTTATATATATTTATATATATATATATATATATATATATATATATATATATATATATAGAGAGAGAGAGAGAGAGAGAGAGAGAGAGAGAGAGTAAACACAAACCAAAGAAAAACACTTCTGAATAGCAAAGAACAGAAAAACCTTGTGTTCTCTATGGAACGGTATTTAGGTAAAAATTAAAGTGTGCTTGATGCACATTCTAACCCTTGTCCTGCTGAGTAAATTAAGATGCCACGCCCACTTCTAATTTTCAGCACATCAAATTACTTAATCCAGATTGTTGCTATAAATTTGCATACTTGATGGCAAACAGTGCAGATCCAGATCAGTTGGCTTCTTCAGAAGCCAACTGATCTGGATCTACACTGTTTGCAAAACAGGGCATATCCGGGTTCAGCAGGACAAGGGTTTATATGCGATTCTGGCATTGCATTTTGCAGTATTAACGTTCCATTATGTAATGTACTCTACGTAGCTTGTATGATGCACATTCTAATATGCGAGTCTGACATTGTATTTTGTAATTTTAACCTTTCATTATGGAGTGTCTAACTACAAATGTAAACTATATATAACTTGTATTTTGCATTTTGAACTATGCACTGCGTAGCCTTTTTTTTTTTTTTTTTCTTTTTTTTTTTTGACCGTATTCCGATTTGTATTTTGCTGTTTGAACCTTTCATTATGTAGGATTTAACTTGGAACAGTATGTCCTGTGAAGCTTCTGACACGCATCATGGTAATTTCTCGAAGTCTGAATGCTATTTATCCTGTTTCAGTGCTAAAAATTAAAACTCTCAAACACGGCATTCATTTAGAAAGTTTGGCTCTAATCGTTTACTCTATTTTCCCGCGACTGTACCAGATCTCAAGGAAAAGCCCGGTCATTTCCGTGAATGACAACGACTATTTACGGAACGTTTATATTTGCAAGCCTCTTTTCAAGACAATAGAAAAATAGGAGCGCGAAAGCAAAGGTAATGAAAATAGCCGGTGCACCTCCGGAGTATTGCTGCCATTAAAGTAGCCTAGGCCCCTACTTACGTCTTATGTCTTATACAGGAATGCTTTTACATGAGTAATGTATTCTGAACAACCACAGTTTAAAAGTATGGTAAGGTATGCGAGAGCATAATTACTTTTCGTGCGTCTGGCGTCCGTCCATCTGTCCGTCACGCTATCTCCTCCTTTGCAACATCATTTGCAGTTTCAGCTTTTGGAGCACAGATTGGCACAAAGTCGCCATTATGAGACTGTTACACTCTATTTATTTGTCAAATTAAATATTTGTTGCATTTTTTCTTTTAATTTGTGCCAGATAATTACAGATTAGGTCTAAGTAGCGTCACAGCGACGCCAACGTTAGTGACGTTGCATCAAAACATGCGCAGTTTCATTTTTGGGGGCACGATTTGGCAAAAATCGCCATTACTAACTGTAACACTCTTGACTATTTATTTTTGAAAGAACTTTTTGATCTGTCAAATAAATACAGATAATGTCGAAGTAGCGTGACTGCGACGGCAACGTTAGTGACGCTGGGCCTGAACATGTGCAGTTAAGTTCGTGGAGCAGAGTTTGATACAAAGTCTCCAATATGAAACTGTTACACTCTATTTTTGTCAAATAAAATATTTATTGCATTTGTAGTGATGTGAGACAAATACAGATACGGTCGTAGTAGCGTCACAGCGACGGCAACGTTAATGATGTTGCACCCAAACAAGTGCAGTTTCAGTTTTTGGAGAGCGGACTGGCACAAAGTCGCCATTATGAAACTGTTACATTCCATTTAATTGTCAAATAAAATATTTATTACATTTGAAGTTCCGTCACACCGACTGCAACGTTATTGACGTTTCGCTAAAATATGTGCAATTTCTGTTTTTGTTTCTGGAGCAGAATTTGGCGAAAAGTCGCCATTATGAAACTATTACACGTACTCTATTAAATTGTCAAATAAAAAAGTAATGCATTTGTAATCCTGTCAGTCAAATACAGATAAGGTCGAAATACCGTCACAGCGACGGCAACGTTAGCGACGTTGCATCAAAACCTGTACTGTTTACTGTTTGGTTTCCATTCCTTAGGTAACCTAAGAAAATAGATCTAATTCTGTTTTTTTAAATATATATATTTTGGGGGCCCTTAATTTTCAGAATATTTCCAACGACATTTCTCAGCAAATGATATTTCATTAGAATAACCTTAACAGCTGAGCACCCTCGCCTAATGCCCTCGCCATATCATGGCGTCAGATAAGTGTGATATCCAGATAAAGATTTTCTACTTTCTGTCCGTATGGATTCCAAATACTAAGGGTAAAATTGCCTCGGTGAGGTGATTATGATAATTATTATATCTCGCCGAGGTAATTCATAAATGTGCAACAGCAAATGTTTCGTGGAAAAGACAGATTTTGGTGAATAATCATTTTATCTGGAGCTACTACAGACGCGCTGTATACTGCCACATTTGACCTCGATTAACTATCTGATGACATTCTATGCCTAATATGCTACGTCATACAATTTATGCTCGATTGTGTTATCGCTCGATTTTTATCGCTCGAGTATATCGGTGCTCCGAATCACTGATGCGCTTCGTCTCTGACGGGAAAAAAAAGCGATTATTAACGGAAAATTACGCGTGCGATACTAGCGCCACCATACTTCAAAATTAGAACTGCAAGTTGCACAATGGGATTTCGAACGTAATGATGAAACCTGCAGCCAAAGCGAGAAATTTATGACTTTTCTTTATTTCGATGAAAAAGATAACTATCAGCCAGAATACTGGATATTGCCTACTTTACAGGGATTGTTATAAACTGAAAACCGTGTGACGATTTCCAAAAAGTCAAGCATTGAATCTTCATAATGAAATGATAAGAACAGAGTCCTGAGTGAGCAATGCCAGGCAATAACTTGCACATAGGCTATGCAGATTAAAATATTACGGAAAGAAAGGTTAAAACTGCATCATACAAGCTGCATAGTGTACATTACATAATGGAACGTTAATATTGCAAAATGCAAGGCCAGATTCCCAGCTAACACGTTTACGTTTTAAAAATGTTTCCTTAACGTTATCAAAAACGTTTGATAACGTTTTCATGGAATGTTTATATAACGTTAAAATGGAAAACAATTTTTACGTTTCAAAACCCTTCTCAAAAACGTTTCAGAAACGTAAAATAACGTTTATAAAATGTTTCCGACACTGTTTAGGTACTGTTCTAAAAATGTTCCCAAAACGTTACCAAAAAACGTTTAATAACGTTTTTATGGAATGTTTATATAACGTTAAAATGGAAAACAATTTTTACGTTTCAAAACCCTTCTCAAAAACGTTTCAGAAACGTAAAATAACGTTTATAAAATGTTTCCGACACTGTTTAGGTACTGTTCTAAAAATGTTCCCAAAACGTTACCAAAAAACGTTTAATAACGTTTCTATAGAATGTTTATGTAACGTTAAAATGGAAAACAATTTTTACGTTTCAAAACCTTTTTCTGAAACGTTTCAGAAACGTTAATTAACGTTTAGAAAATGTTCCCGAGACTGTTTAACCACTGTTTTAAAAATGTTGTCAAAATGACATCAAAAACGTTTAATAACGTTTTTATGGAATGTTTATGGAACGTAACATGGAAAACAATTTTTACGTTTCAAAACCTTTTTCAAAGACGTTTCAGAAACGTAAATAAACGTATAAAAATGTTCCTAAGGATGTTTTAATACTGTTTTTGAAATGTTTTCACGATTTTGTACAAGATGTTTCCAAAATATTTTACAAATTTCTTTTCATTTAGCTAACATTGTGTAAATGTTTCAAAAACGCCATTTAACATAAATAAAAGACATCAGCTAACATTTTTAGAACATTTCATCAATGTATAGCTTTCACTTCACTGCAGCTGGTGATAAATAACGTGTGGTAGCAGTGGACAGTCTCCGAGTTTTAACATAGTGCAGTTCATGTCTTTACAGTGAATCCTCTTTTCCACGACAGTATCTGTTCCAAAAGATGTTGCCATTTAAATGAGTTTGCTATTGTTAAAGAACCTTTACTGAGCAGAGTGTGTAAGAAAGGCCTTGTTTAAAACGTCTTATTTCTTCAAAGAACATGATTTGAATATTTGTTTAGAGACGCCTCACCAAGGCAAATCTAACAAATATCCAAATCATCTGTTTCTTGAAGAATTAAATTCAACATTCTTGCATAATTTAGGCTATAATTATCACCTCTCGAGAGAAGATTTCCTGTCAGTTAAAGAATTTTTTTTACTGTATCTAATGTCGGTATAAGGAAGGCTGACTGTATTACCTTTGGGATCAGGAGAATATATATATATATATATATATATATATATATATATATATATATATATATATATATATATATATATATATATATATATATATGAGCCTTTGAACAAGACCGGAAAATAAATGCTTTGTCCATTGAAATTCTTCTGTCAATTGGGCATTTAATTACCATTGAAGCAAAGGCATTTATTGCTCTACAGTACAGAATTAAAATACTTAAACAGTTTAATAATGAGCAGTTTACGTTTTCAGTAAAACTGATGCCAAGCATATGCTAATACTGGATGAAAATAATAAGATTCTTATGACAAATGCAACATGATTTGCATCTGACAAATAGAGAAACAACAACCGTATTTGAGGCAACATTTAATCTTAACTGGTACAGTTAATTTCTGTTTGTTTGTATTTTAGCTCTCTTCTTCAGTGTCATCCTAATGATTCTCTTGATTCTGAAATGATAGGAATGAAAACTTGATTACATTTTAAACTGCAAACAGGCTGTATCCCCATCAGTCATGTGAAGTTTTATTAGCCTGGGACCATTAGAGTTCAACCCTCAGAATTTGCATTCTTGCCAACACCGGCGATTCCAGAAAGCAATACCTGTAATGCTCCTGCTTGCCAAAACAGTTGCAACAAATAAGGCTCAAGGAATGGGCAGAGACACAGACCGAAGTACTGTATAACAGTCAATATGAGAAAAATAACCATCACTAGAAAGGGTTGACTTTCTGACAGTTTAATACCGTCTTGAGAAAATTTAATGGATTCAGACACTGCTAAGACACATCCTCTCATCGTCATGTAAATGTACAATGTTAATGCTGTACATGTACGATATCATCAATACATCTTTAATGATCAGGACAGAGATATTCACCATTACTAAACACTGTCAGAGCAAGTAAAAGCTTTCACATGCATACACAACCTCATGTATAACTCTACTAAGAATCATCTGTATGTCTCAAAGGGTAAAGTTATGGCAATCACAAGGCTTCCATCCTGAATCGTAGGGGAAATAAAACAAAGATAAGCAGAGTTGTCGTTCTTGTTTCTGACTGACCTTCTCAACCTCGCATGATTATTTCATATATTCAATGTATCTCACAGGGATATAAAATTTGTGGTAATCATGAGGTTTGCATTTCCTAATGCTGCCTGGGGAGATAACCAACTCTTATAGGCTAGATGCCTTCACAATCTCATGTTTAATATCATACATGTATTTATCATCAATATGTCTAAAAGTGTACACTGCAGGAATAATGCCAATCAAAGTTACCATTGCCTAAAACTGTCAGGTGAGAAAATGGAGACATACTTGGACTCTTTCACATGACACTCTTTCTGAACCTTATGAATAGTCTTACCACTGAAGTTTCTATCAGGACTTATGACCAATACAAAGTTCCATTTGCCTAATATTGTTAGGAACTTATAAATCAGCCAGAGTTAATATTCTTGTTTACAACACATCTCTCGACCTACAAAATAAACCTTTCAGGTATCATCTTAACTCAAGGGATATGAGAGTTATTGCGATCACAATTCTTTACTGATTGATGGATTCTGGGATTATCACTATATCCATACTTTCTGGTCAAAGGATTATAATTCTGCAGAAGGGCAGCCTACACTTAAATATGTAATTTCGGGATGGATGGAAGCATGGACAGATGGAAAACCGGACTCCTAAAGTAATAAATAAATAAATAAATAAATAATATCTTATTATGTGACAGTTTTGTATATTTCTCTGGCAAATTTGTATATTTGTTTTCACTTGGTGGCTTGGATTGTTTTGGTGGAAGTCTTCTTTCCCTAGGTACAGCTTAATTCAGACTTAAATCTGGTCTTTGAGGAATATCAGGACTCAGTGTCAAGTTAACTTAACAGTCAGTAAAGTAGTTTATACTGGTAGGTTATACTACTGAACCTTCTTAGGCAGAGGTCCCAGTGTTGCTCTTACTCTTGTGTAGCTTTGTGGTTTATTCTACAAGGTGATATCTTACCTTGTGTTTTCAGTTCTTTTAGCATTGTGATTACCTCACTTGGGGCAGTAGGAGCTGGTCTGTGTGCTTTTCGTATATTTGTTTGTTTTGCGCATGATGGTTTGTGTCTCTTTCTTCTTCCTCTTGGTGTCTGGGATTGGCTGTGACTTTCTGATTGTGGCACTCTCTGGATTTTTATTTATACATTTTCAACTATATTAAAGACTTTAAGGAAAAAATGTCAGCATAGTGTGTGTGTGTGTGTATGTGCAATGGCATTAAAAATCGCGACTAGTGCATAAAAATCCATACCTTTAGTGCTAAAATATTTATACCACCAGGCTTGTACGGTGCCTGTTTCATCATGTTACTGATACATACATTTGTATCTAGGTAGCCTTTTCACTGACACTTTTCTGCTGTCTTTTGAATGCCACTGAAAGTATATATAATTTGATTTATATAGGATGTATATCACCTTTAAAGACTCTATATTCCTGAAAATTAGAAATTTTATTCTCCAAGAAAGGTTTGATAAATTGATATATGGTATTAATAAAATCAGGCATATGATAGCCTGTAAAATTTCAGTTCATCAACCTCTTGCTCTTGAAATGAAATCATCATTAATGATCTTTTATGGTATTTCTGAATTAATGTTACCAACATTAATTAAAGAGATGCAATAAAAAAATAATTTCAGTTTTTATCTAGTTCCAAAATGACAGACTCACTGAAATTTTTTGTAGGTTGTCAGATGTCACATTTTATGACCATAATAGTACATATTAAAAAATGTCTATTTTTGAGGAATATGGAGCCTTTAGTGACACCCTCAACCCAAAGCATTCAACATGCCATTTAGGTAAAAACATTTTTTCTATGGTGTTTCTGTTAACCAGCAAACCATACACGTCAGAGGAATCATACAGCAATATTTAAAGGTCCAGCAGATACTCTAAGCACAAATATACATACATAAAACTGATTGGCAGTTTAACTAGAAAAGGTTTGAAAAAAACAAAACAAAAAAAACTCACCCCCACCCCCAATCCTGCTAGAGTTGTCGTTCTTGTATGCAACATGTCATCTCGCACTGTTCTAAATTTGTACTAAGCATCATCAAAATATTCTGCAGGGTATACGCGTTACAGAGCAGAAACAAGAAATCTAATTCAAACACAAGAAGGGGAGATAACTCCAAAAGTAAAAAAAGCTGAAGTTGTCATTTTTGTATGTGACATGTCGTCTGGTCCTGTTCTTCATTACTACTAAGTTTCATCAAAATATTCCGAAGAGTGTATGACTTACATAAACTAAATCTAAATCATTGCATTATCAGTGTCAAATATAGCAAAGGGAGATAACAGCAAAAGTAAGTAAGGCAGAGTTGTCATTCTTGTAAGGAACACGTTGCCTTGTCCTATTGTACAGTTCTGCAAGGTACCATCAAAATATTTTGGGTATTCCAGTTACATAGTACATGAGAAATATATTATAAACAAAACAAAGGGAGACAACTCCAAAAGTAAAAAAGTCAGAGTTGTCATTCTTGTACGCGACACGTCATCTGGTCCTGTTCTACATTTCTACCAAGTATCATAAAAATATTCCAAAGGGTCTCTGACTTACAGAGCGGACACAAAATCAATGGTTAATCACTGTCAGACATAATAACGGGAGATAATAGCAAAAGTAAGAAAGGCAGAGTTGTCATTCTTGTACGCGACACGTTATCTGGTCCTGTTCTACATTCCTACCAAGGATCATAAAAATATTCCAACGGGTCTTTGACTTACCGGTACAGAGCTGACAGGAAATCAATGGATAATCACTGTCAGACAAAAGAAAGGGAGATAACGCCAAAAGCAAGAAAGGCAGAGTTGTCATTCTTGTACGTGACATGTTGTCTGGTCCTGTTCTACATTTCTACCAAGTATCATAAAAATCTTCCAAAGGGTCTTTGACTTACAGAGCGGGCACGAAATCAATGGATTATCACTGTCAAATACAACAAAGGAAGATAGCACCAAAACTAAGTAAGGCAGAGCTGTCATTCTTGTACTTGACACGTTGTCTGGTCCTGTTCGACATTTCTGCCAAGTATCATCAAAATATTCACAAAGGTATTCCAGTTACATAGCAGACGAAAAATCTATTTCAAACAGAACAAAGGCAGATAACTCCAAAAGTAAGAAAGTCAGAGTTGTCGATTCTTGTACACATCACGCCATCTGGTCCTGCTCTACATTTCCACCAAGTATCATAAATATCCCAAAGGGTCTTTGACTTACAGAGCAAACATGAAATCAATGGATATTCATTGTCAAATATACATGTAACAATGGGAGATACATGTAACACCAAAAGTAAGAAAGGCAGAATTGTCATTCTTGTATGCAAACACATCGTCTGTTCCTGTTCTACATTTCTACCAAGTATCATAAAAATATTCCAAAGGGTCTTTGACTTACAGAGCGGATAATCACTGTCAAATCTAATAAAGGGAGATAACACCAAAAGTAAGAACGGCAGAGTTGTCATTCTTGTATGTGACACGTCGTCTGGTCCTGTTCTACATGTACATTTCTACCAAGTATCATAAAAATATTCCAAAGGGTCTTTGACTTACAATACACAGGGGTGTAAAATTCCACTTGCCCGCTCACATTTGCAAATAAATTTTAAGGCAGGGCGAATGAGATTTTCAGAACTTTCTTCACTTTTCCTTCATTTCTAGCATCTAAATGAAAAAGTAAGACCATAAGGGCGAGTAAGTTTTGAGGGAATTTTACACCTCTGATACAGACACAAAATCAATGGATTACCGCTGTCAAATATAACTAAGGGAGATAACGCCAAAAGTAAGAAAGGCAGAGTTGTCATTCTTGTACGTGACAAGTCATCTGGTCCTGTTCTACATTTCTGCCAAGTACCACTGTAATATTCCTAAGGGTATTGGAGTTACAGAGCGGACAAGAAATCTTTTTTCCAAATAAAACAAAGGGTGATTAAAAGTAAGAAAGCCAGAGTTGTCAATCTTGTATGCGACACATCATCTCTTCCTGATCTACATGTACATTTCTACCAAGTATCATCAAAATATTCCAAAGATATTCAAGTTACAGAGTGGACAAGAAGTTTTACGCTGACGCCAAAAACAATATGTCCCCCCACCACTCCTTGTTAGGGGGGACATAATAAAGCCTACTGGTATTTTGATTCAAAAGTTCAAGGATACTCATTTTTTTGCCCAAGAGACCCAGAAAGTCATATATAGTCTCTCCCCTCAAACCCCCCCCCAAAAAAAAACAACAAAAAAAAAACACACCCCCCCACCCCCCTTGATAAATTCTTGAGGTCAAAATGTCAACACTCAATTAATGGTAACCTCTTGGCACTATGGCTAACTGGTGTGGATTTAAAAAGATGTCTTTGAACTGTTATAATTCTATTTATTTTCATGAATTTATATTTGTATAGACGGGGCAGTGGACACGGGCAGAAAAATTCATTGGCTAAGAATTTTAATGTTAAAGGAAACCCCTTTTATTTGCTATATGGACAATTCGTGCAAGTAAGCAAAGCTCTTTAATCTATGATTTTATACTTTTGTATTTTTCTTTTTTTCCTTCATAATTTTATGCCTGCTCAGTGACAGTAGGTAACCCCCAGGGACATGGCAAAAATTTATGTCAACAGTAACGTTTTGTCACTTTGGCCAAGTTATGCAAGTTGTAATCTCTGAACTGTTATTTTCTCTTATAATTTCATACATGTATAATGTAAGCATATGCAGTCACAGGGAAGATGAAGAGCAGTCCCAGGGCAGGGGAAGCCAACCCTAGTGGGACATTTTTTTTTTTTTTTATAATATACATGTATCTAACAAAGAAATCCTTTTGTCTCTATGTGAAATGGAACAAGATTATAAATTTCTCTCATTGAAGTGTGACTTAACTTTTTTTTCCCATTCACAGGGACTGGGGCAGCTAAATAACTCCAAAGAAACAGATGTTTCCTATCAAATGAAACCTTTTGTCACTATATCAGCTAGACAACCTAAAGAAGTTTCATGTCAAATGACACCCTTTGTAGCTGGCTTTGAAGGCCCAGTTGGATGCGCCGTCTGACTGGAGACCAGGAGGTTGCGGGTTCAACCTCCGCCGTGGTCGGCAACATTCTTTCATGGAGATTGATCATGAAATATTTTCTATGGTCATTCTCTCCCTTTGTCAGTTTCTGGCTAAAAAATGTGCACAATACTGGTTAACCACTTAATGGACTAAGCTTGCCCAGTAAATGTGTGGTTAGGTAAACTGACCGCTCTTGACATGACCCCATTGGGTTGACTGGGCCGTAAAACCTCAACACAAACAAACAGACACCCTTTGTCATTATAGCAAGGATTTAAAAGAAAGACTCTTTGCACGGATTTCCCATGGCAGCTTTAGTATTAAGCCTGGGAGGAAGGGGTGATGGTGGGGGCTGAGGGTGGAATCTTGGTATCAAAAGACTGATGCCAACAGATAACTTTTGTCTCTGTGGCCCTTAAATTCAATTTTAAAAAGAAATCTACAATAGTTTCTGAAAAATAAAATTGTGTCATGTTTTTCCATAAAAACCTATTATATCATGTTAACAAATCCATCATTTTATATGGAGAGAAGTGGGGTTTACAAAGATTAAACATTAACTTAACTCATTTTTTGCTCAAAATCATAAATTGTGGGTATTCGTTGAAGGTGGTTTTAACGAGCATTCACCATATATAATGTACATTTGCAGTGGAACTAAGAAACTTATAACAATTTTGTAAGAAAAATGTCTTTTGTAACACAACCATGAAAGAAAGCATAGATGTCTGATGAGCCAATCTGACCTTTCCATAAATTTGGCTGACATCTTTAAGAGTCTAACTTTGTAGAACTCTAGTGTTCATGGCTGTCTAACATGTTTCAAGGCAATCAGCTTTTCCTTGGAGAATTTTTTTAAGGTTTGAATCATCCCATCATATGGTCCTGCCAGAAAACAAACAAACCCTAGAGTAGAAAGTCCTACAAGATCAGCTGCAAGGGTATGCTCCTTATGTTGACTTGGACAGGTTTGATCGAACCAAACTATCCGAAGTTTGCAAAAGGAGTATATATATATATATATATATATATATATATATATATATATATATATATATATATATATATATACCTGTCTATCTGAGCATAACTCTTACCATATGTTGTACTTCACTGTATGTATTTGATCTGACAGGCCTAAGCAAACAGTGTAGACCCAGATGAGACACCACAAATGTGGGGTCCCATCAGGGTCTACATTTTTGGTCACTCATCCAGCTATTTTAATCACAACATTGGGTAGTAAGCTGAACTTGTTCAAATTTAAGAGTAAGTATGGTAACCTTGGAGTTGAGGTGTCTGAATACTCAGGGTTAATATGGTAAAGTACATGTAAGCGGCACAGAAAATAAATGCTCGATTATTAGCATCTAACGATAATCATTTTTGTGGAATTTATAATAATCACCGTATTTAGAAAGTAAGAATGATCCTTCTTTTAGCACTGTTTCAACTTCAACAGACTGCAAAAATCTTGCACTCTTAATTTGTGTCATATACAGCTTGAAAAAGTAATGATGTGCACTTACTTATTAGAGCATATGCTCTAATTATGGCAAATATGGTTAATTTTCTTTGGTTCTTGTTGTAAACATACAAGGTGGTAACTTGTTAGAATCACCTAAATGAGGTGACTCTAATAAGCACCCACAAAATTTGATTAAATAGAGCAATGGGGGATTTATCTCAAAATTATCCTCGTAGATCCTTAGACTGGAGCTACAGCACGCTAGGTACTTTTTAAAAATTTTAAAATTTGTAAACTTTACACTGCTACATATATGTACAACTAATTGAATAAGCTAGTTCCATGATAAAACACTATGATGAGTGCATCTGTGCCACTCCTCCATGAATGCTGGGCTTGAAGATTGTTACAAGTAACTCACTCCTCCACAGCAAACTGGCTTGAAGATTGACAGATACTTTTTTTGACATTTCAAATCTGTAAAACTTACAGAGCTACATGTGCATGTATGAATTCCAGAATATTGTAGTTCCATAACAAAGACTATGATGTGTGTATCTGTACCACTCCACCATAAATGCTGGGCTTGAAGATTGTTAGAAAGTAACTCACTCCTCCTCAGCAAACTGGCATGAATATTGACAGATACATGTACTTTTTTTAGATATTTTAAATCTGCAAATTTTACATAGCTACACATATATGTATGAATTCCGGAATATGACAAGTCAAAATAAACTGCTATGATGTGTGTATCTGTACCACTCCACCATGAATGCTGGGCTTGAAGATTGTTATAAATTAACTCACTCCTCCAAAGCAAACTGGCATGAAGATTGACAGACACAAAACATTTTTAATACGGTAAAATTTACAGAGCTAGGACATTTGTATGTACAATATCAACAGTTTCAAAATATAAAGACAAATGATGCATGTATCTGTACCACTCCACCATGAATACTGGGCTTGAAGATTGTTAGATTGCAACTCACTCCTCCACAGCACACTGGCATGAAGATTGACAGATACTTTTTGAAGATGTGTAAACTAGTACAGGGAATCCGCCGGAATTTTATAGGCAATCATTAGTTTTGTAAAACTGACTGATTATCGACTTCGAGAAAATATATTCACTCTTAATTTAGCCCTCTTCCAGGTACTTATTCATACAGGTACACATGTACATGTAGCTCCAGATCTAGGTATTTTCTTTTTCACTTCTCCATGAAAACATATGTTGTGGGTACTCATCAGAAGCATCTCCACAAGGTGCTTCTAATGAGTACCCATAACATTTGTTTTCATGGAGAAATAAGAAAAAATATCAGTATTTTTTGGTTGACATTTCAGGCATTTTTATCAAATGTCTTGTCCATTATTGACCACAAATCTAGTATGACCCAAATAGAGATTTGAATTTCATTTCTTTATAATTTGCCAATATGTAAAAAACAGGCAGATAACTGTCAAAAATTGATGAAATTTGCCCATGAGCAATTACTAAACAGCTCTCCACAATATTAATGCACATATAAACTTTGGTGAAAATCCATTGAGATTTACTCATTATTGCCCTGAAAGTTACAGGCCTCATATTGACCATGCTTTTCCATGCCTGAAAGGCCTGCTTTTGCTGCCTTAAACGGTCCTTTTTAACAGAATTTTTTGGGCCTAAGCTGTATGTGTACAAAAAGTGCATATATTCGCATTATGTGATGCATTTCATTTTATGAAAATTGGTTGGATAATAGCTGAGAAAAGTCAACTTCCTTTCCTTTAACTGAGCATTCAAAAAAGTGTGCACACTCCCAAAAAAAAACATGTAGCCAGCTTGTATATGCACACCTTCATTCTATGTATAAAACATCTGCAGTTTCAAAATGATAGCACAGGTTACCTGACTGTGCTTAATTTTTCACCACCGACCCTAAAGTTTTTAAGGATTTTTGTAGGGATTTCAGCCACATTGTTTTCCTACTAGCCCTATATAAAAACTTTTAAAATAAAAATATTTTTCAACCTACTGTCCCTATTTTTAAGTTCATATAAACTGAAACATGCCTTACACCTTTGGACCAATAATTTTGAAACTGCTGAAGTTTTATACAGGGAATGAAGGTGCGCTTATGTTTTTTGTTTTTTTTTTGTTTTGTTTTTTATATATATATATATATAGTCTTTGAGTGATTATTTTGTTCCCCAATGTTATTATTGTCCCCTGATGTTAGTTAAAGTGAACTATCAACTCTGTTAATGGCCATTTTAATCGCTCCCCCACCCCCTTCCCCTTCCCCTGAGGTGTTTTCCTATACATGTATATTTTACCTCTGGTAAATGGTCACCTCCCTCCTCCGGTCATCTGCCATAATAATTTATGATTTTATGGTCAAAATCCCTCCGTTAAACGGTCAAACTGACAGAGAATCGGCAAAAAAAGGCACCACAGACATTGAAAGTAAACAGGAAACAGAGAAACTTTTTTGTTTATTGACAAAAAATATGTTAAGTTAATTATTTTGATGTGTACCTTTTTAAAAAAAAAAAAAAAAAAAAAAAAGTGTTAAAAAGCAAAATAATTTGTTACACAGCCTTAATTTCTTTTTTTCAAGTACCATCTCATGCGACACTGAGATTGACCTTCAAAGGTCAGCACGTGATCAATTGGTGTCAGTTACATGTACAACAGCATGGCTTTTGTTTATTGAACAAATTGAGACTGACATATTGATTAAAGGACTATTGATGACTGACTGTTGATGTTTACGCCTAAGGGTAATTGCGATGGTCAATCACTGAATGCAAATTGCTCAAAATCATTATCAATACCTGTGTCTTTCGAGTATAAACAACTCTTCTTGCAGTTTCACTTTTCTTATTCAGTTGACCTGCTTTGTAAACATGACTTCGAAAATGCGTTACCTTACCATATTCCACATAGCATTCAGACACCTCAACTGCTTACCATACTTTATCTAAAATTTGAACAAGTACTGTACAATTTACTGTCCAATGTTGTGTCTAGAATTAGCTTAATGAGTGGCAAACAGTGTAGACCCTGCATCTCATCAGGGTCTACACTGTTTGCTCAGGCCTGTCTGGCATATGGTTAGAGTCATGCTCAGACAGACAGGTAAAAGTATGACCTAATCTTCAGTAGTACTAATCAGTTATCAATCACAATGGTAGGACTGATAATCGATTATCTTATCAGCTCTGATTTGCCAGTCCTATTCTGAATACTTGAGCAGTGATTTTAATCCTAAAAATAAACAATATATAATTGTTATTTTGGGCAATTTAGCATGTTACAGGCAATAAATAAATAAATATAGATACCATTATGCTAAAGAATTATTATAAACAAATAGCCACGTTTTACAGGTCACGAAAACAGGTGATAACGTGAAAAAACTTGATACAAATTTAGATTTATTATAAAAATTCATATGCAATCATTTACACAAAGGTAACTAAGAACTTACCTAAAGATGTTTGGCAAGTGGCACTGTAAAATGTGTTCACTCCATCAACGGATATAGATCTAAATGCGATTTTATTCTCCCGGCTGGAAATCGAGCGCAATTGTATTCCGCGGCGAAAATGGCGATGCACCAATTCGTATTCGATTCGTTTCATTCTTTTTCGGGAATGACCGAAACAAAAAAAAAAAAAAAAAAACTTCTGAGGTACGAAAAAAACTAGTTCAATTTTAAGAATAACAAATATATCAAAGAAGCAAATTTATGCGTTTAAAAGAATACGATACTACGGCTTCATATCGGCAAGGCTTGCAAACACGGCACGCCGGTTTTTGGCATGCTGGTAAAACAAGGGCAGGTTTAGGATGCTGTGTGACAGGTTTAACCATTTACTAAACATCAACATATTTTCGTATTGAAATAATTAGGAATGTAATTGTGATATAATTTTAACGTTGCATACAACGAGACTAAAATGTATAAATCGAGAAACGTAGCAACAACGTTTTCATAATGTCTGCAAAAAAAAAAAAAAAAAAAAAAAAAAAAAAAAAATGGTTAGAAAATCTAGTTAACAAATCATTAGAACATTTTCAGCAGATTCTATTGAGCTCAATAACTAAGAACGTAATTGTGACTTTTTTTTTATTTTACTATTGGATACAACGCGACTAAAATGTAAAAAAAAAATAATAAAAAAAAAATAAATAAAAAAAATCTAGAATTAAACGTCGCAACAACGTTTTCAAAATGTCTGCTTAAAGCTGATTATTCTATAACTTTTTTATGCCCCCACCCCCCCCGCCCCCCCCCCCCTCATCATATGATACCGGGGCATATAGTTTTTAGGTTTTCCATACGTGCGTACGAATGTACGTCCGTCTGTACGAATGTGTATACGTAGGTACGTAGGTTATATACCGTACACGATCCTGTTAGACTCAGGTTAAGACATTTGTACCAGGTAGAATTTTGCAGTTTTATAGTCAGGTACCCCACAGCGGGGGCATCCGTGTACTGTGGACACATTTTTTTCCCTAACATCTACTAGTAAAAAAAAAATGCGGGTTAAGGTTGCATTTGACAGGTTTAAACATTTCCTTGAAAATTTAAGTCAACAAATATCATCAAAACACTTATAGGACTGACATCATGAAGAACGTTAATTGTGTGACGTTATTTTAACGTTGCCTACAACGCGACTAAAATGTAAAAAAAAAAAAAAAAAAAAAAAATAGAAACATCGCAATGACATTTCAAAATGTCTAGAAAAAAAAAACAACTGATTTTTCTATTACCCTTTTTTTTTTTTTTTTTTCTATTACCATTTTTTTTTCGAACAACTACTGGTAAAACAAAAGGCAGGTTAAGGGTGCGGTGTGACAGGTTTAGGCACTTCCATGTAAATTTAAGTTAACAAATCATTAGAACTTTTTTAGTATTGATCATAACAACTAAGAACGTAATTGTGACTGTATTTTAACATTGCATACAACGCGACTAAAATATAAAAGTCTAGAAACGTCGCAACACCGTTTTCAAAATGTCTGCTTAAAACTAGATATTCTATAACATTTTTGTAATGACTACTCGTAAGAAAAGGCGGGCGAAGGGTGCGGTATGATAATTTTTAGCATTTTTCTTGCAGATGATAGTAAACAAATAATTAGAAAAGTTTTAACTTTGAAATAATTAAAAACGTAATTGTGACGTTAGTTTAACGTTGTACACAACGTGACTAAAATGTAAAAATCTAGAAACGTCCCAACAATGTTTTTAAAATGTCTGCAAAAACTGATTATTCAATAACATTTTTTTTTCTAACGACTACTAGTAAAAAGAAAGGCATGTTAAGGGTGCGGTGTTGTGACAATTACTTGAAAATTCAGGTTAACAAATCATTGGAATATTTTTAGAATTGAAATAATTAAAAACGTAATTGTGACGTTATTTTAACGTTGCATACAACGCGACTAAAATGTAAAAATCTAGAAATGTCACAACAACGTTTTCAAAATGTCTGCAAAAAGCGGGTTATTGTGTAATATTTTTCTAACGACTACTAGTAAAAAAAAAAAAAAAAAAAAAAAAAAAAAATGCGGATTAAGGGTGCCGTGTCAGGTTTAGTCATTTCCTTGAAAATTTAAGTAAACAAATTAGTAAAACATTTTTAGTATTGAAATATTTAAGAACGTAATTATGACATTATTTTAACGTTGCATACAACCCGACTAAAATGTAAAAATCTAAAAACGTCGCAACAACGTTTTCAAAATGTCTGCAAAAACCTGGTTATTATATAAAGTTTTTCTACCGACTACTAGTAAAAAACAGGCGGATTAAGGGTGCGGTATGACAGGTTTAGACGTTTCCTCGAAAATAAATTAACAAATCATTATAATATTTTTAGTATTGAAATAATTAATAACCTTATTGTGACGTTATTTTAACGTTGCATACAACGCGACAGAATGTAAAAATCTAGAAAACGTCCTAACAACGTTTTTAAAATGTCTGCAAAAACTGATTATTCAATAACATTTTTTTTCTAACGACTACTAGTAAAAAGAAAGGCGGGTTAAGGGTGCGGTGTTGTGACAAGTTTATGCAATTACTTGAAAATTTAGGTTAACAAATCATTGGAATATTTTTAGAATTGAAATAACTAAAAACGTAATTGTGACGTTATTTTAACTTTGCATACAACGCGACTAAAATGTAAAAATCTAGAAATGTCACAACAACGTTTTCAAAATGTCTGCAAAAAACGGGTTATTGTGTAATATTTTTCTAACGACTAATAGTAAAAAAAAAAAAAAAAAGAAAGAAAAAAAAATGCGGATTAAGGGTGCCGTGTCAGGTTTAGTCATTTCCTTAAAAATTTAAGTAAACAAATTATAAAAACATTTTTAGTATTGAAATAATAAAGAACGTAATTATGACATTATTTTAACGTTGCATACAACCCGACTAAAATGTAAAAATCTAAAAACGTCGCAACAACGTTTTCAAAATGTCTGCAAAAACCTGGTTATTATATAAAGTTTTTCTACCGACTACTAGTAAAAAACAGGCGGATTAAGGGTGCGGTATGACAGGTTTAGACGTTTCCTTGAAAATAAGTTAACAAATCATTATAATATTTTTAGTATTGAAATAATTAATAACCTTATTGTGACGTTATTTTAACGTTGCATACAACGCGACAGAATGTAAAAATCTAGAAACGTCGCAACAACGTTTTCAAAATGCCTGCAAAAATCTGGTTATTCTGTAACCTTTTTCGAA